>JAODUK010044899.1:0-20093 GCA_027564635.1 Typhlichthys eigenmanni
CGGAAATACGGAAATAAATAAAACAAGGAAATGTGGAAATACGGAAATAAATAAATAAATAAATAAATGTTGAAATACATTAATTAATTAATTAATTAATTAATTAATTAATGTTTAAATAAATTTATTTAAGAATAAATAAATGTATGTAAACATAATTAAATAAATAAATGTAGAAATGAACAAATAAATAAATAAATACATGTAAAAATACAGAAATAGCCTTTTTTAATATAAAAATTTAATTATTTTTTCAATTATTTGTATATTTATTTAATTATTTATACTTTTATTTATTTATTTATACTTTTATTTATTTATTTATTTATTTATTTTTTATTATGGCAGTCCTGGTCCTCCATAACAAACAGCCTTGGTACTTTTTGTAAAGATGTTATTGGCATTATAATGGGATTGCACATTGGACGCTGACTTGGCATATCATCTTGCATACAAGCCCATTGATAGAGTTGTCAGCAGAATATGTTTTTTGAAGTGTTGATCAGCAGTATATTCAGGAAGTGAAAATGGATGAGACAGGTGACCTACCTAAGATCTTTGAACTATTGAGAGTGTCAAACAGACACGCACACAGGCAACAACATTGTTTTGGAACCCAAAAAAAGAATGGAAAATGACGAGGGTGGAGACGGGCTTGTTGTCGGTGCAGCCAACGTGATGTCTTAGGGGGTCGCTGACTGACAGTTAGCGTTATCGAGATTAAACGAAGACAGAGAGATAATATTTTTTTTATGAGTCATTACAGGAGTTTTGTGAAGTAGTTTACACAGTTCAGGTCCCCTGTTCAGTCATACACTCAGGGTCCCAAGTAACAGCTTCTCATCTACACATTTCCTCTGAGCCATGGTAAGTTTAACAATTTATCCCTTTCTAAGCAGTTGAGGCAACTAAAGAACATCTAGACACAGTTTCCTAGATTCATTATGCACACATGCACAGGAGATGTAAAAAGTCAGTATACACTTATTTTCACTTGATCTAACCTAACATAACGTTTATAAAACTCAAATAGAAACTTGAACATAAGGAGTGGTGTTGTGTGTGATCACTACATTATCAATTGTAATTTATAATGTAAACATGTCTAATGAGTTACCTGATTTCTCTTCTTCTTCATGGTATTTTCTACCTGTCCGTCCCTCAGATCCAGTCGTATTTTGTCTGTATAATCTTTCTATACAGTTTTATTTTTTCCTTCTCTGTCCATTGCTCGGACAAGCACTATGAGTGGAACATAGGAAACAAAAAGCTTGTATGTAACATGTGTCCACCAGGTATGTCAACTCTTTTATTTTGTATTTAGTATAATACCATTTATATTTGGAATATATTCGCTAGCTGGAATTGCATCGTACAGTACCATTGTAGTGTGTAGCCTATAAGCCTGTCTGAGAACTTACTGACCTGTATGTGATTGTTGTGTTTACTTAAGGACAGTATATGCAGGAGCGATGCTCGGAGCAAAAAGAGACTGTGTGCAAGCGTTGTCCTACAGGGCAATACTTAGACAGCTACAATGTGGCCAGAAGCTGCCCTATGTGTTTAAACTGCAATATGAGCTGTAAGTTACGCATTGTTATGTTTCGTCTGTTTGATTTGTGATTCAACTGTCTGAAATGACACTCATTCCTGTATAGGCAAACTGCTGTAAGTCAAATGTAGTATTCTGACTGGTGCTCTATTCTATTGTGAGGTCAATATTTCACATAAATGTAGCCATAGAAATGACTCATGAAGGCAGGGGACTTCCCCTCTATATATCCTAAGGGGGCATGCAGTCAGAGAGAGAGAGATGAGGGGGGATGGGGGACATGGGTGGCTTGGGGTGAAGTGAGGTTGCGTTGTGTGCAGTCCGGTGTATATAGTGTAAAGATCAGTAGGGATTAGAGTGAGATCCCCATGACAGCAAACAGGACTCTGACTGACTGCAGCCCGACACAGGTATTGGCTAGAAGACCATTAATAGCAAAGTAGCTGAAAAGATGCAGTGGAAAATGTCACCAACTGAAATGTCATTGTTGAAGTTATTGCTCAGTGCTAAAAGCACAGCAAGCAAAACAGAACCTGTTGACTAGGACTTAAATGTCACTGTGGTGACATTTTCTAGGTATGTTCACACACAATACTTTCTTGAGTAATTTGATGAAACCTAAGTAAGTACTACCAGTAAAGAATACTGTAAAATATGACTGTAGAATTAAAATAAATATTGTTCTGGTCACCTTCTACTGGAATGGTTATGACTACAGTGTACTGGTAACTTGTAATGTGTTTGTTCATAAACTAATTTAGAGACTTGATTAGTAAAATTGAGAGAAGAAATTAGTTTTATGGACACAATAGTACAGTTTTTGACTTATTTGTCTGTGTGTGATTTAATAAACGTTAAATAACAAACCAGTGTGAGTGCAGACATTCCCATAATTTACTATACTGATTATACACCTCCAGTAAGTCAGAAAAAAACCCTGACAGATATTTTCATTGCAGTCTTGGAGTTTGAGTCACAGTGTCAGGCCAGTCACAATTCAGTGTGCAGATGTAAGTCTGGCTACAGGTGTGCTGCACAATCCTGTAACAGCTGTGTGAAGGAACCTAGTACCACCACAGCCAGTCCAACTCCAGCCTCTACCAACAAAGGTGACAACACACTTGGCCTACACTGATGATTATCAATCAATCAATCAATCAAACAATCAATCAATCAAACAATCAATCAATCAATCAATCAATCAAACAATCAATCAATCAATCAACTCTTTTTGGTGTTTTGCATTTCCATTTTAGCTCTCAGAGATGACATTTCACTTTTCTCTTATGTCACCAAACCTGTGGGAGCCTCCACGCTAAAAGTGGAGATGAAGTCAAAAACAGGTAAAATAATAACAGATAGACAGTAACACTTTGGAGAATGAGGTTGTCCATAGAACGTCAATAACATTCATTTCACCACAATCTTTCTTTTAGATGATTTTAAGTGGTCGGTGGCAGTTATTGTGAATCTTCTATGTATGGGAGTACTTCTAATTGTAACCACAGTGCTCAGACCTGTTTTACGTCGGATTAGAGCAAACGGTAAGTTATATTCATTAGATAGAGGCTCAGTGGTTGTGACGCTGCAGGAACCTCTTGTGACTATCTGGGTGACAAGATGGTGTAAAGATTTCAAAATAATATGAATACTATTTGTAATTTCTATGTATTACTAAATTGTTGTTAAAATGTGCTTGCATTTTTTAAAATCTGATAGTGGTTGTTAATACTGGATATTCTATGTTACTGTAAAATAAGTTGTTCATTGTGGCATTTGATCAACATGTCATTTAATGATCTTGAATCTTTGGTTATTATATCCTGCAAACTGATATCACTACATGTATGATACCTCTGATCCTTCATTCCAGATAAGCCTAAACCAGCCACCGAGAGAGATATAGAGGAAAAAATGGGAGAAATGATCAATTTGCCAGTTCAAGAGGTGTGTGGGAAATGTGACCAGCATGTTATATGAGAGAAAGATGGAAGACATGTGGATCAAGACTACAAACAATCACAGATCTTCAGGATGTTTTGGAGACAGTCACCAGAAAACATTGAATTGTATGGTTGAACACAAGAGGAAAACTTGCTTTGTTAGAGCATTTGGCAGTGGCAATTATAAATGGGTCTGAACATTGAACCTCCTGCAATGAGTTGAGGAATAATCTACAGGTTCCCACTATCCAAATCAAGCAAAATATGAGATCCATCTATCCATCTTCATCCACTTATCCGGAGTTGGGTTGCGGGGACAGCAGCTCCAACCTCCCTTTCCAGAGCCACATTAGCCAGCTCTGACTGGGGGATCCCGAGGCGGTCCCAGGCCAGTGTGGAGATCTAATCTTTCCACCTAGTCCTGGGTCTTCCCCGAGACCTCCTCCCAGATGAAAACAAAAAAAATGCTAATTTGTTGCCAAAATAGAAAGTGATTTAAATATTTAGTCATTCTGGATAACGCTTGTTGAAATATGAACTCAATCAAAACAAAAACACCTCTCCCTTCAATGCCATAGAATGCTCCCTCCATCCCACACATGGGATATTGCTGTGAGGTGCACCCCTTTCAGTTCCCATTTACAGAGCCAGGGCTGCGTACTAACACCAGATTCATTTTATCAGCATGCACACATAATGGCCAGCTAGTGAACCAACCTTGAGATATTCACAGTTTTACTAAAAGTGCATTCGTTCACAATCAGTGACTATACCTTTAATCATGAATGTGTTAAACGGCATGTATTGGCAACGTATGATAGCTTAGAGATCAGAAGCGCGACACACAGCACTGAATATGCCAATACAAATATTATAAACACACAATGATGCGACACTAAACGCATCATTACAGTAGTTCTTACCCGCGTGCAAAAAGACACACATACTTGGCAGTTAGACCATTATAATGATCTTTCCACAACAAAACAAGGTCCCTCACGATTCACATTTTCTGTATGATTGACTGCTGATTGATGAGCTAGGAAGTCCCTGACATATGGAAGCCAGGCACTCCAAAGCATATAAAGATGCCAGGGCTCCTGGCAGCATACTGTGAATGTGAGAGTGATATTGTTTATGCAATGTTGTTACACTGATATCTTGTATACTATTATACACAATAATGTTGTAGATGTTTCACATCTTGGTTACAATGTTGTATGTGCATATTGACATGCACTTGCAAATAGATTCTGTACTGTAGATAGATATATATTTAAATAGGTGGGTATGTTAATGAGTGGGTGAATTTTAGTACAAATTGCACTATTTTGTATAAACATTCAATGCACTGTAATAAATGTCCACTTGAACAGGACTTTATTCATTTGTTATCATCACAAAATGCATTATTGTACAACATTCATAGCGTGGGGTAAACTAGACAGTACAACCGATGAGGAGTATATAACTTAGAAATGTGTCGGCCTCCTCCACAATAGTGTGAAAAGAAAAGCAAAGGTGGGCAAAAGTCCTCTCCTCCATAGCCCTTGTTGTTGTTATCGCCTGTGAACGCTAAAGATCACACAAGGATCTGTCGGGACACCAGCGCTCCGGTTCTACATCTAAAACCAGCCTGCTGGGGTGACACGGCACCTCTTCTCTAGATACGGGGAAATCCTTCCCCTGCTCCTGAGAGGGGAAGAAGACACGGTCCTCCTCCCCAGCTCTCTCCTCCGGGACAGGCGAGGTTGTGGGATGACAAACGTGGCAGTTTGACTCTTCTTGCTCCTTGTTGGTGTCGGCCTGTTGCTTCTTCTCCCTGTCGGCTGTTGGAGCCGCCTGACCTGTGAACTGGCTCAGCAAGCTGAAGACCACCGTGCCTGCATTGTGTACGTGGACCGGGCCTGGGGCGGGGACAGAGAATTGGCATGGGGAGGTGCTCTCCCGAAACACAGTCGAGCTATTGCAACTGACGTCAAATGACATGAATCCACACAGCCGTGTTTGCATGTGAGTGTGTTATTAGTCAGTACCGATATTTCCTGCTCCTTGTGAGAATGGCTTCGTGTCGCATGCGTCTCTTTGGGATGTTGGCTCTTTAGCATTGGGAAATGGGGCTTCTCTTCCTCTCTAAAAAGCATTACAGATCAGTTATCGAAAGGTAGTCTAAGTATTATACTAAAATAAACACCACATACTGCATCTAAATATTAACAGGTAGAGAACTTACCTCATTACATAGCTTTAGTACAGCTGCAAAACATCAGATTAATTAACAAAAAACAAACCAAACAGTTATGTGTTTTTCAAAAGTGCTGTACATGAATATTACCGGCCCCTGGCATGATCTGCTCACCTCGCTTTAAACATGTTTCATCTTCTCGATTACAGGTGCATAACAGAACGATAAGAGCTATCAACCCAACAGCCATTATTGGACACAAGATGGCAGCTAGCTCTCGGTTAGCCCTATCTGGGAGAAAGAACACATTAAAGTCTTCCCTGGATATTCTGACTGCACTCTTCCTTAAGAAAATAATGATTGGCAACACACACACAAACACACACACACCTGGCTTCGCATCTGTGGTATTTCCCACTGGTGGTATAACAGGTTGGGAGCCACAGCTGAAATGCAAAATGAGGTTGATGTGTAATAATCTCTTATAATGTCTAACATTATTTGTCCATGACGAAATATAAATGATCCACATATAGCAATGTGTGCACACTCTGCAAGGCCGCTACTGTATAAATGTATTGTGTCACTTCAGGGCAACTCACTTGGAGGACCGGCAGGGTGCGACAGGAGATGTGTTTCTGTTTCCTGAGGAAGCCGTCTGGTTAAGATTGAGTGAGATCTTAGTCGCTGCTACAGGAAGACACACACACACGGGCACATTACTGTAAGCAGGGTAGGCAACGCGGCATGGTGGGTGGGGGGCATTTTCCACAGCTCTTTGGCTTTCTTTCTGCATTTACGAAAGCTTAGCATATTGGCTATTCTACGAGCATTTTCTGTACATTATAATGACCTTATTACGTATCATCACGTTGTTAGGGAATTGTGACTGTGCCCCTTCAAGTATTCTGATGCTTTAACACTAAATGGCCAATGCATTGTTACATGTTTACCTGAACTATCCTTGACACAGTATCTGCAGTTTTGTGTATTTTTGTCCCAATCTGTGCATGTAAAACCGGTCTTACAGTGACACTTCAGATCAGATGTATTGGTGCAGCTCTCTACGACGTTTAAATGGACATCTGACAAATAGAGAATAACATGTCATCCAGTGCTATTATATTGTATCTGGTGTGATTTATTATTATGTAGGAGGACATTAATCTCCTAACACTGAAACACTGAAATTATCATTGGGTCATGAATATGTTTAGACTAGGGAGAAGAGAAATAATAAATGCAAATGCCTTTACCCGGTTCACAGTCTCGAAAACAGTAATGGCAGGTGGTCTCTTCATTCCAAACAGATGTATATGTGCCTTCGGGACAGGCTTCACACTCATAACAAGACTTTTGATATGTACCTTAAAGAAGGGCAAAATGTCAAACAGAGAACAGAGAACTAGAGGGGGTCGAGGGACAGTAATCTTGAAGGCATTTATATTGATACCACACACTCATGCCTGCTTGAGTTACTCGTGCATGCATGTGCAGTACTCACACAAATGTGTGACGTGACACAGTTCACTTGAAAGCATATTAATGAAGGATGTGGTTGTGATGCATTGAGCTTCTCATGAACGATGTTGTTTTTTTGTACTTGTGAGTGTGTATGTAAAAGAGCGAGCAATACAGAAATATGCCTCAATGGTTTAGTCACACTTGTTTCCATAGACAATATTATTCAGGTGATGAAATTGGAGAAAAACAGAGGAGGGGACTAAAATATGTTTTTAATACCTGCTTCGCATAGCTTGCAATCCTTGCTTTTAATCTGTATAAAAATTAAAACATATATTATTATAGGCAAAGTTATATAATGTTTACTGATAATGAAGCAGCTTGTAGGAAGATGTTTAATGAGAACACAATTTACAGTATTTTGCAAATAATATGAATTCAGTAAGTGAAATATACACTGTATGTATACCATATTAAAATACAGTTACAAAAATGACAAGAAAATAATTACATTCCATGATTACTATGAGGTGAGAAAGAATTTACCACAGAACTGAGCCCCAACTGTGCAGATATCACCAATGCAGCCACAAAGCAATGCACCACACCCATTCTATAAAATGTATATTTTCATTTTAAACGCAGGACATAAGAACTCATCAGTCATACATTTTTGTAAAACGTAGCAAGGAGCCTACTGCACAAATTGTTTGGATTATTAAATGGATTATTAAATGAGAACTAAAAAAACGCATAAAGCAAAAACAACAAGAGATGTAACTTACCTCCCGCTGCATCTAATTTTCTTTCCTTTTCTTTTTAACCGAGACTTGGTAAAGGTGCACCTGTGTGTTTTGTCTCGTTTCAAACCATCTTGTGTCACTGTTTCCTTACCTGTAACATCTTCCTGTTTTCCCGCCCACGGTGCTCGATACCAATCTTGTGCTCAAGCTCATGTGAGACATTTATCGTGCAAGCACACATGACTTACACTTCTGTGTCAGAGGTCTGCTATTTTCCAGCCATGACACACACTAGGTGGATGATCGCTCTGTGACAAATGTCATATTTGTCATATAAAATGCACATTTTTGTTTAGCTTTTTCTTTTATTATTTTAGCTGAATGGAAGACCTGCTATTTGTAGAAATAGACCTGCTTTTTGTAGAAGAACCCATGCATTAAGTGTTGGTTAGTCTCCAACTAAACTCATGCCACTGAAATCATGAAATCATTTGTAATTTATATTTTATACAATATATATCTTAGGTTTAGCAGAGATACCTTATATCGCAATTCTTTTAGTTTTATAGAGGTCATGTTTCCAGCTAGTTTCCTGTGGCGGTGTTTTGCACACTGTTACAGTGTGCTGTAGAAATACTTGTCTTGCATGCATGCGTATGGGGAAAATAACTCAGTCACATGAAGACATATTGCTCAGGTGCATCTTTAATTCCTTTGTTCTTCCTCAAATCATTGCAGGGCTAGGTAAGCTTTAGCCATATCTGCTTAGTCATCATATTTAAATCTGCAATGCAATACAATACATACTCTTAGGTCATTTGAAAATACATGTGACACATTTCTATGCATTTTGTTCTTCTTTTAAACACATCTTAATGTAATGTAAATGCATGGACCGTTTACATTACACATTTATAATTGTATCTTTTCTCTTAAATTGCAGGTGTATTTACTGTACCTCCTTGTGTTACTGGTGACACACTTGCATTGCAGTCATTAAACACATCCAAAGCTATTTCCTCTATACACATATTATATCATAGCCAGCATATACTAATTTGTTGATAAAGCATTTATAATATAATTTGACTTAAGAGACATCTTTAAAGAACTTTACTGCGCAACCACATACAGCTCATGAAGAAAGTTATTCACATAAATAAGTATTATTCCTACATAATTAATATCTTATTGAAATATTTACAGTTTTAAGGCGATTATTGTCCAGACATTACAAGATGATGCATTTTAATTTTCTTTCCGAAACAATAAATAGTATTTCTCCACTAAAAAGAATGTAAATTACAACTCCATTATTCCAGACATCGTCATGATATGTATGTGTGCTATAGCAAACGTCACTTTAATGAAGAATGTCCCAAAACAAACAGTAGGGCCTACACACATGCATACATAGAGACTCACTCGCGTTCTGTGAAAATAATGCTATACCAATTGCCACAGCCTTCTTCTATTTCCTTGCAAGCAAAAAAGTCGGATCAGCAATCATTAAATTCCCAGTATCACACATGCGCGCCACTTCACGTAAGCTCCAATTCTGTCACTGTCATTTGTTTATCACACTGAGACAGAGAAATTACATAAAGGACATAATTAAGAGTTATAATGTACACAGGTACAATAGCAATGAAATGTGGAATTGTTGTGATAGGGACTTTCCTTATCTGTAGTGTCAAATGTGTTTTGAGTTCACTGATACATTAATGTTCAAAGTTAATAACATTAGGTATCAATTACCTGAAATAAAAACAAAATTATTAACAATGAGGTATGTGTCTGTATTTCCAAGTGAGGGAAAGTAGATGAACATAGAAGAAATATAAAATGCCTTAGTTTCTGTTTCAGTATTTTTGTTGTCTTAATGCTGACTGTTTAAGACATGTTTGCTCTTTCTTGATATAGGAGTGCAAATGCTTGCAAGCTCAGAAATAGTTAAATACTGTACATCAAGCACCATTGGTAGCTTTAGGCAGAACTTTCATGTCACGATGACCTTTTTTATTTCAACAATCCTCAGTTAATTCACACTGCTTGTAATTGTGTTGATTGGCACTGAATGGCTAAAATGTAATTCATTCATAAACACTCTTAAACACGTTCTCCCTTGATATGTGCATCTGTCCACACTAAAAGAAATAGTTTGAGCACATTCAGCTAGCCCTCTGAAACAAACAAAGCCTGCCTTTCACCAAGCTCAACTGTGAAAAACCAAAACATTTTCACATTTTTGTATGTGCAAATTATCGTCACTTGGCTGTCAGCACTTTGCGTCAATGAGAACGAGACACGGCAGGTCAAAACCGCCATGCTGACTCTAGATCAACTGAGTAGCTGCTGACCAAATCAAAGACAAGCAAGCTTAGCTCCAGCCTTGACCATTGTCTGGATATTGGATATGTGTATATTGCTAGTACCTACAGTAACACACTGGATCTACCAATAAGCACCAATACATTGTACAGGTATATAGTAACAATAAACAGAACTACAATGCATTTTTCTGGTCTGGCCAATACATAATTAATCTAAAACCTCTACAACAAAATCAACAATGAGAGGCAGGCATGTTTGCATTTAGAGGTGCAACCCTTAAGTTGTGAATCACGCAATGCTATTACTGATTGTGTTTTTAAATGTGTTTGTCATTATTGGAATATGACAGATAGAATGTGAGACTATCTCTTCTCATGTAATATATCGAAACACAATGTGTGAATTACATCTGTAATCTCACAAAACCTTCTGCAGACTTTAACCCAGGCATCAACAGACCAATATACTGATCTAGTCTGCACTCTGTATGCTGATAGCTACTATTTACAATACACACATACTTTGACAACAATAGGGATAGGATTTGAGTTGGATCTTAGCTGATCAAAACGGCCTTGTGATTCTCTAAGCATTTGAGAAGGTTATTCACCACAGACTGAAACTGTATTAGTTGAGTTAACAATGTTAGTATAAGTAAATACTTTTCCTCTACACTATGGACCTCTATGGCCTATGGCAATTCATTCCACCACATCACATGACCAGCGCCCCAGCACTTACAGGCAAGTAAGCATATAGTACTATATAGCAATCAGAATACTCCCTTATGGACTCTTTCAACTGTTAAAGACCCCATATCAGGCCAATTTCACATTGAGGACATTGTGTTTTCTCCTACCAAGATGAACATTCCGGTTTGACACAAAGGTCACTATCCCCAACTGACCACACAACTGGAATGAAGATAGGGGTCCTGTGGGAGTACAAAACAAAATGGCATCCCTAAAGCGACGCAGCGACATTTACAATTAACTGTAATCTTGCTCAGCCTTGGCAGATACCCACAGAGATCATCAGAGTGAACATGGTGTGAACGCAATGTTGCTGTGGTTACGGTGCATTGCGGGGTGCGGCATTGTAGATGGGTGCGGTTTAGGTCTCTGGGTGACAGGGAGTCGGGGTCAGGATCGGGCACAACCAGACAAAGAGGGGTGAGCTGGGGACGGGGGGGCTCTCTCCCTCTCTCTCTGGTCTCCATCCGCAGCAGAGCCAGGCACAGGGCTGCTGTGGAGAGCACAGGTGACGTGAACAGGGTGTTTGAGTAGCACAGCTTAATAAGCGTGTGTGTGTGTGTTTGTGCGTGTTTGTGTGTGTTTGTGTGCGTTTGTGCGTGTGTGCGTGTGTGTGTTTGTGTGTGTGCGTGCATACGTGTGTGTGTGCGTGTGAGTGTGTGTTTGTGTGTGTGCATGTGTGTGTGTGTGTGCGTTTGTGCGTGCGTGTGTGCATGCGTGTGCGAGTGTGTGCGCGCGCGTGTACGTGTATTTGTGTGTGTGTACGCACGCGTGCGTGTGCATGTGTGCGTGTGCGTGCGTGCGTGCGTGTGTGCGTGTGTGAGTGTCCATACCTCTCTCTATCTCCACTCTGTGTGATTAACCTCCTGCAGGTTTCCATCTGAACATCCAGGCCTCTCTTCATGGAGCACATCTCCATGTACTCATGCAGGTGTCGGTTCATATCACTCTTGGCTGTGGCCAACTCCAGCTGGACTCGTGGAAACGTGTGCACGTGTGAAAAGCAGGTCAATAGGAACACACACACGCACAAACACACGCATGCACGTATGCACGTGCACACACACACACACACACACTCACTCGCTCTCACTCACGCACTCACACACACACACACACACACACACACACACACACACACACACACACACACACATACTTCAACACTGGGTGTTAACACTCACTTCAATTTGGTCAATGGTCTCCTGGTATTCCTTCTCTCTGGACTTGAAGAGACATTCAGTGTCATTAATTACCTTCTCCAAACAGTCCTCCTGTTTAAACAAAAGGGTGATAAGGCTGGAAGTCATTTTGGTTCACCATTACATTCCTGATAGAGGCAATGACAGTTCCGTAGCACTTTGATTATAGCAGGGAACAGCGCTTGCAACATAATGAGACATGAAGTAAGAACAACCGCACCATAAGGCTGAATTAATCAAATCTACATTAGACTGAATATATAGTATATATAGTATATATGTATATGCTCTATTGTAAAAGAACAGCAGGTCCAAATGTGATATGGCTGAACAATAAAAACAAATACCTACATGCATTTCTTTGGAAATAGATACTGTATAAGCAATGCTCAGTTACAAATGTATGTATGTGTATGTTTGTGTGTGCGCGTGCGCGCAGGCGTGTGTGTGTCCCGTCTGCCGGTACACCGTGTTTCTGTTTGTAGAGAGAACGGTGTTACGCTGACCTCAACATAGCAGAACACAAGTTATCAGAGTAGATTGTGAGCCATGCAGTTTAGCTACGTAGCTATCAATTAGCCTATTGCTGACAATGACAGTCTATTCTACTGTACAAGCTGTTTAGACCGTCAAAACAAAGCAGCACACTCAGTCTATTAAAAGCAATATAACAGTATACAAGCTATGGTATATAACACTATTAGTCAGGGGTGGAAGCTAGGAAAATTATCTGATCAGAATGTGGCCCACAAACCTTCATGCCAACCAGAGATTATTCACAGACGTCCACCTACCACAAACATCTCAACTGCAAACCTCGCCGCAAATTACAATAGCAGAGGTCATTCCACCAAACTGGCCAGATCAAATATTTCACACCACTAATAGAATTTACAGCTGCAGTTAAACCATTTAGCAGACACCTTTAACCAAAGCAAAGTGAACCAGTTTGAAGAAGCAAGTAGGGCTTGTGCATCTTGCTCAACAGGCATCCTGCTTACAGGTAGTTAGGAATCAAAGCCACTTTAAACAACAGTTAGTTCCGACCAAGTGATCTGATTGGACGGGAGGCATTCCATGAGTGCCAATATTTCAGTCTAACTCACTGGGACTTTTTAACTATGGAGGTATCACTCCACTTTACCAATGTTCTTCTAATAACAGGTGCTAATTAAAAAAACAACAATCTTCTGATAAGCTGTTCAAGTGACTCAACAGATTTTACTTCACTGGCTGCGTGATGAATGGAAACAGGACAACGTAGATGACTACATGATACAAACGTGGATGTATTGGATACAAATGAGCTGACCTGCGGTAACGTGAAAACGTATGTAACAAGCTAGCGTGATGTTTATGTGCTTGGTAACAGTCCAGCCACGTAATTGCCGACACAGAACCAGAGACTGTTGATAGAAGTTTAGAACTATGGGTGTGGGACAATTTGTTATTAATTAATCATTAAACAAACGAACAAATCATTTTCTGTTGGAGCTTATTACTATTATTAACAAATAAAATGCACGTGTCGAACTGTTGTATAAAAGCAATAACACACTCGAGGTTGTGCGTTAGACTGAATATCCGCACTGCCTCTCGTGTGTTATTGCTTAAACATATCCTATCTTTTTCATAGGTCCAAAGCGACTTACAATTAGCACCATTACAAGCAGCAGACTGAATAAGGTGTCTTGATCATACAGTATATGTGCTTATAGATAAATTGACTACATTTATGTAGCTCCAAGCACTGTACAGTATAGTCTTACAATCACCAATTCACACACATTCATACACCAATGGTGGTTTCAGCCATGCAAGGCGCCACCTGACTACCAGGAGCAGTTAGGGTTAGGTGTCTTGCTGATGGAGCTAGCGGGGTTCAAACCAGACACTTCTCCATCACCTGTCACTGTTTCCCCAAGTAGCAACACAGGGCTTTGAACCCACAACTGGCTGGGAGTCAAAGCCCAGACCACTAGACTACAATATATTCACATATGAGATTTGTATTAAGTCACCAGAATCTAGTTCTGCAATGAGCAAATTCCTACATTAGGAATCAGTCAAATCAGTAGAATTCTGTTACGGTTATTATCCTTGACCTTTTGGTGACACATACTTCTCCTGGTTGGTGGGTGGGGTCAGGAGGCAGACTGCATCCTGGGAAGTCTTCCCAGAGAAGCAGGGTCTCTTCAGTTTCCTCCCAGGCTAGGCTGTCACAGTCGTCCTCAAACTCACATTCCCGTCTGTTAGAGGCACACAAAACACACACACACACACACACACACACACACACAGACAGGGAAAGAGATCCTAAAGCTCCATCGAGTGAAATACTTCACACGTTCAAATCCTCAAAATCCGGATCTCTGTGGACTGGTGTCCTTATTCAGCCTAACCTCTTGTTGTTATTTTAAGTGTTCCTGCTCTGGTGTACACTTTGACTGGAATTAAGATGATTCCAGTCAAAGTCAGATTCCAGATTCCAGGCAGTTCCAGTCAGAGGTTTTGATGTGCACGTAGGCCGGGTTTGCAGCCATCGGACTTGCCCCTACAACTTTTTCCACAACCCACACATTGTGCTTCAGACCACTCACAAGTGATTCAGCATCCTCTGCATTTCCTCGTTGATCTGATTGGCTGACGAACCACATTGCTCTTCGTCTTTGACCATGCCCCCATCACTTTCAGAGGTGCTGATTGGCTCGTCGCCCTCGCTCCCGTTAAAAGAAAGAGGGGTCTGTTTCCGGCGGCAGTTTAGCGATTGCTGGGCATTAGGAACCTGGAGTCGGCAACATGTAGCGTTAAGGGTTAAAATAATTCACGGGATACATCTTTGCAGCAGCCACTCCATCCCAGTCAACAATAGTACATAATAGAACTTATGGAGCTGTGAAGAGTTTAAACTAAGTCCAATGAACCAAGAGAGGGACAGACGATCCATACCTGGTGGTACATCTGGATGACATCCTCACAGTTCCTCTGTTGGGCCACGTCACAGAGACGGGCGGTGATGTCAATCCTGCGGCAAATGTCCATGTCCACCTTCATGGCCTTCTCCTGGATCTTACTGTCCAGGTCTGAGAGGTTCTGCCAGGGAGGACAGTGGAGGCCATGGTGAGGATGAGGGGGGGGGGGGATTCTGGGAGTGAACCATTACCATGTCTATAAACAACATACTGAGAATAGAAAGTTGGCATCTACGCACATTGCTCATGAGACCTTTGAAAATAACCAGTTCTGCCTTCAGCTGCTGAATTCTGGCAGCCAGCTCATCTTGACAAGCTTCACTCTCCTGCAAGTCCTGAACACAAACACGAACACACATACCAACACGTAGATGTTAATTACACCTGTGTCATCCTACGGACACACCTTTTGTCTGATTGAAAAACTATTACAAGACACTAGAATACTTTCAGAGAAATTCCATCGTCCATGTCTGTTAACCAGTGAAGAGGAAAACCCCACAAGCTAACCGTACCTTTTCTAAAGGGAAATGGTAAAAAAAAAAGATTATTGCAGAAGTGTAGATAAAATACATGCCACTAGAAAGGCATTGGTATCCAAAGTAATGCAATTTACACTGTACAAAAATAGCTAGCTACATTTTCACTGTATCGTCTATTCCTGTTTATTGATAGCCTAGACTACATGCAGGCCATTTACCTGCAACTAGTGGGCATGACTGTACTGAAACACATACTGTACGCTATTACTGTATTATGTGTGAGGTAATGATGACCCTTTGTTATATGTGAACACACACAATCCAGTTAGGTGTGAATTGATTGGGTCGGTTTTTGCTGACGCGACAGCTGTCACCACTGACACAACTGACTGCACTGTTGGCCAGCAGCCCTGCCCCCATACACCTCAGTGAGGGAGCAACACAAACACATTACCTCCTGAAGGTCTGCCATCTTCTCTTGCAGATCCATCCTCATTGTGTATTCATCCTCCCATCTACAAGATGCAGAAGGTAAAACAAAACAAAACAGTGGTTCAAACAAGACAGACAGAGTAAAAGATTCAACACACTGAGCCACACTCGCTGCAGTGTGGCTCAGTGTGCGGCCTCATATCATTTCTGTTTGAGATGCAGAATGCTGCGTCACAGCAAGGTGCTCAAGGGAGACAGCATCTGACACAAACAATGTGCAATGTGTGTATGAGCGGCTCTGCTGTCACAAGGCATGCGTACGGCTCGGCAACGTGAGCGAGAGGAGAAATATGTGAGATGTGATGTGAGATTCCTCCTGCACAGCCAACCCCCTCTCCAACAGTAGCAGCAGCTAATACTGGATGCTGCATTGCAGATACAGTGTGGAGTGGAGTGGAGTAGAGATGTATGGGGAGAGGGAGAGGGACATGGACAGCAATAGAAAGCAGGGGAGGTGAAGTACAAAAGAGAATGAGACCACATCATATAGCAGATATATGTGGAGAGACAGAAACAGATGTGATATGTTGAGAGAGCTGGGCCAGGGGAAGGGTTCAAAAAGTTACACACACATTATAAACACGCTGAAAAAAATGCCCTGACAACTATAAGTGCAAGTATATTCGTTTTTAGCTTGCTTATGTTTAAAAAAAGCAAAAGTGGCTGTCAGTGCAGTATGTGAAATTCACTTCATAATATTTCTTAAATTAAGTGCAGATTTACTTAATTTAAATAACTAGATAAGCCATTTATATTAGAAACCAGTCCAACTAGATTTTTAATCTAAAAACAAGATTATCACACCAAGTTAGATGTTAGTTTTTGCAGTGCAAAAGTAAATACTTTGATTTATTATAAACATCTCTGTGAAAATATAGTCCTCAGATGGGACTAACAATAGACTAGAAAATAAAATATATTAGAAAAGTTTTTTTCCTCCCCTCGAATATATTATTATGTTATCTAATCATCTAACCATCTGTGAAACCCTTAATTAATATTAATCAGAAGTGATTACTAGTATATGTACTGCTAGACAGTATAATAAGCAAAAACCTATTTAGTGTTAAGTCATTTATAGTTGATTATAAAGGATAACTGTCAATATTATACACAAATAACATTATTCCTGAGATTGAAAAACCAGTCAGCGTGTCTGTCTATACAGAAGTGGTCTGACGTCATGAACATAAACACTCAATTAGGTTGTTTTATGTCCACAAAGTGTGCAGGATGCTGGGGTCAGAAGGATCTAAGGAATCCATGGCTCCTCATTTGGACCCAATTCATCATAATTTCTCCACTCGAACATACTTCATAAATCACATTTGCCATGTCAAAACATAATCTCAGGAATGCACACAAATATATTTAAGCAATTACCGACATGGGTTGCATGATTTTTGCCTGCCCTCACACTTCCTTGTAGAAAAGTGCCATAGGCAAGAATATGTCAGCCAATATATCATACTCAACTCATTAGTTAAGAGGGAAAGGAATTGCTAACGGCTAGCCCTTTCTTTGACATTCCCACATGCAATATGAATCTCTTTTAGCATTTGGTGGATATGAATGTCTAGAATTGCCACCTGCCACTGGTCATGTAGCTCTGAATGGATTGCATGCAAGGTCATGTTGGAAGTGAGAGATGGCCAAGGTTGCTGACTATGCTTCTTCTGAGACAGCTGGTCTCACACAGGCCAGTGTTAAACAGCTTACTCTTCTAAAATGGAGAATAGGCTTACATTGACTGTGTGCCCTATGTACGTTAAAATGTAAACACATCTGTGCACTTACAAATACATAGGCTATCCGTATACCTGCGTTTGTACTCGTCTCTTTCTCGTTTAACTTTAGCCAGGACATTATACAGGGCTCTTATCTCCGGGGTGATGGTGTCTATCTGGACGCCGACTCCATCCGGGTGCACCCAGGACACCCCAGGACTGGTCAGCCGTTCGACACTCGAGCCCAACTTGCGGGTGTGGTTGAAGGACCAGATGGTGCCGGGCAGGAACCGGGGTGGTGGGTTAGGGGAGGATCCAGGGCCAGCGCTGCTGTTGGAGAAGGTTTTAAACCCCCCACCAGGGGAGCATGGAGTCGACTGGCTGATAGTGATGGCAGGGTTTGAGGTGAAGTTTGGCTCGCTTCGGATTGCAGTGGCGTTTTCGGCATGGTTGGTCGGCGTGTTTGTAAGTGGTGCTGTGAAGAGCGTTGTAGGTCTTCTGGCAGAGTTGTTCGTGTTGTGGAAAGGAAGAGAACCGGGCCTTAATGGTATTGTCCCCACAAACCCCGTCTGCACTCCTGCTTCTTTGGTAGCCGCCCTGCTTTCACAACAACAGCCACCCAGACGGCCCTTGTTGACGTCCAATGCCTGTTGCAGCTGCTTCTCTAGGATCTTATTTCTTCGCTCTAGTTCGTGCACCTTCGCGAGGAAGCATCGGAACCTCAGGTTGAGAGTCTTTAGGACACTGATATTGGATCCCAAGTCATTTCTAAGGGCCATGGCTGCGGGCGGCGCGGGCACGGAGCGATGCAAATGATGCTGTCGGTAAGCGCTGTGTGAGGGCTGCAAGGGAGCGGTGGCGAAGTCCGGCCCAAGGAGATCAGGCACCAGTCCTGGCTGTTGGTGACCCACCAGAAATGTCGTCGGGTCTTGTGCGCCGAAAACGGCGTCCGGTAGTAGGCCAGAGGGAGAGTCCGGTTGGCTGGGGGGATGACTCTGCTGCGGTTGCTGGAGATACGCGTTGCCCCCCAACAAAGGATTCATGCTATGGTATGGGAAACTAAAGCGTTGCAGATCTGGCATGAAAACGGACGAGAGACGTCTTTCTATTGGGATAAAAATAAATAGCTGAAGATCCTGGCAAGCGTATAGCCTATATTAATTGCAGGATGTCCGCAATAACCTTAGACGTTTTGCCGTTGCAGACTTGCGAATAAAGCTGTAAAGGGCTCGTTTGAATGATGGGAGCTGGATCCCTGCGCGAAGAGTCCGCAACGAAACGTTTGAAGACAGGTTACGCAAGCGAAAACAAATGGGCTGCAACAGCACAACAGTCTGCGGCTTGGGATAGTAAATAATTTACTAAAACAAATAAATAAAAAAAACGAGCATTTATTAATAAAGCAAAAATCGAGTGTCGACCTTGCAATGAAGTTCCTTATAAACCAACAAGATGAGACCGCAGGCAGGATAGAGCAAGTGCTGCGGGATTTGAACACAACTACCATAAATCTGGTAAAAGCTGCGCGGCAATGTTTGATTTATTTATTTATTTATCTTTTTTTTGTGGAAATTCCTTTTCCTCTTGATGTTCTGAATTTAGAATGATGGAGAGTTAAAACATTAAACATAAAATGTTCACTAAAAGAAAAATAAAAGGATAATGTTTTTCTAGCTGAAACCATGACCATGGCTTATTTTATGCGAACAACATGCAGGCTAAAATAAAAATAAAAACTATGTAGTAGGCCTAGTGTACACATGTATGTCCTAACAATGTTCGGGTCAATTTCACCCAAATACACCCTGAGACATAGAGTCACAGACTCACAAGATATATAACTGTTACATTGTAATATTATGTTGCATATGTAGTACCAGGACTGCCATAATAAAAAATAAATAAAGAAATAAATAACGAAAAGTATAAATAATTAACTAAATATAAAAATAATTGCAAAAATAATTACATTTTTGTATTAAAAAGGCTATTTCTGTATTTTTACATGTATTTGTTTATTTATATGTGCATTTCTACATTTATTTATTTAATTATTTTGACATACATTTATTTATTCTTAAATGTATTTATTTATACATTATTTTATTTATTTCTGTATTTCTGTATTTCTACATTTATTTATTTATTTCCGTATTTCCACATTTCCTTGGGTGTTTCTCAATGTCAAGGAAGGATCCTTAGCGGCTGGATTTCAAGGATGCCACGTCATCAAATCTCGACAAAG
>JAODUK010044909.1:0-20092 GCA_027564635.1 Typhlichthys eigenmanni
GTAGAATAAAGTCCATCCCCTATCCAGGAGAACGGTTCCAGAACCAAGACTGTGCGTAGAGGTAAGCCCCACCAGATGTAAATGGTAGCGCTCCACCTCCTGCATAAGTTCTGGCTCCTTCCCCCACAGTGAGGTGACGTTCCACGTCCCCAAAGCCAGCCTCTGCCGCCCGGGTCTGTTCCGTCGAGGTCCCTGACCTTCACCGCCACCCGTTTGACAGCACACCCGACCCCTATGGTTCCTCCCACGAGTGGTGGGCCCATATATTGTGGTTAATCTACATGGTTTGCTTACTGTTCTGTTCTCATGGTTACCTCAAAATCAGACACATCGCTTCTGTGCAGTGTCACAGGAGATGTTTTTTAGGTGGGGGGGATAAAAGTGTGAGGAAAAATTTCTAAAATTTTAAGCCTGTACAACTATGCTTTTAGTTATTTAAACCAAATATAACGTCGCAGTGAAATCTGTTCCACCCGGTACTTAAGCCACGCTCCCCCGCGCGTAGGAGAAACACATACAGGTCACCACCAGAAAGTTATAATAAATAGCACCATCACATGTATTGGCGTGTTTGAGAGTAAGAGTTACGTAATTTATGGCTGCAGCGCAATTGTGTTGACATCGTTACACATGGTTATGACATAGACTAGGCTACTACATGCCAACATGATCACTGGTCAACAACACGCCAGTGATCACATTATATATCTCCGTATTAAAAAAAGATTGGAAATATTCCCCTTCCAAGAACAGTCAATGTACAAACCTATGTTATGCGCAGGGGAATTATCAAGCTTTTAGTGGAAATGCCGAAATGGTGCACGTTTTAGACTACACATGGTTTTACAAGCCTACTGTAAGAGGGAGGTGTCGTATTTTTTCGCTTTTCTGAAGCCAAAAAAGCAAGAGGAGATACTAACATAAACACAAGAACAGGACATCAAAGGGATGGTAACTGATTATCCAAGATGAAAACTAACTTTACTGTATGGTACAGTAAAGTTTCATGTTGTGTGATTATGAGATCCAGATCGATGTGAGACAAATCCTGGTGCTAAACAAATGTCTAAAGCAAGCCAAGATAATAAAACTAATGGAAGTCATAACTAAACATTATCTTAAAATAAAACAATGTAGGCTGTTATGTAAGGATATTGCTGTTCCTGTAGTCTATAGCGTACATGTTTGTCATTCACGTGAATTGTCAAGATCGTGCATTTAGACTGGTGGAATTATAAGATACGTAGCTCTCAAAATCATTTTGTAGTTCTGTCTGCTTCTCTCTGATATTTCAGAACTATTATTTGAGCTATAATTTCCTTTGGAATACATCAAACACCATTAGCCTACATGCCAGGTGCAAATAACTTACTTTACAGGGCATGCTTATAGCAACAACCAAGGAGGGTGGGGCATTGAATAGTGGACTATACTGGACTTGCCAATGCTGTTAGCCGTATGATGGTCATCAAAGTAGGCCAATAAACAAATGTAACTCCAGTTATGCTACATCGGACATAATTTAAAAAGTGTGGGGGATGATTTTGTTCTTTACCAAACTGAGGGGTATGTATCCCCCCCCCGTCCTTCACCCCCTTACTGCGCCCCTGGTTGTGACGACAATTCATTTCGGATTGTTGTTTAACGTCCTCTGTCATGTGTATTCCTGCCTGTTTTATCCTTAATTAAAAACCCTGAAACATGCCTTTGTGTTGTGCGTTTGGGTCCACCCTGCCTACTGGCTTGACAGATTGTCAGTCAATTGAATAGATATTTGATCAGTCAAAGACATAACTAACCCAGGGCCTCACACACACACGCACATGTGCGCACGCACACGCACACACACACCCACACACACTTTGCCTTCTTTAGCTCACAAACAGAGGAAGATCATATGGACAGAGATCCGTGGATCAGTAAGAGTTAGCAGGGATTTCATGGTTCAGGACATGTAATACTGCATTTGCTGGTTATGTTCCACATGTAGCCTTAACACTTGACTTTAGCTCAGAGAACTGTCGCTCATGTTCCCATGAAAGTAGAAAATTGCATTTTGAAAAGCTTAGCTGCTCCTTCAAAATTCTTATATAGTCTTACAGTCTGCTGTAGATAGGATTTGAGAGTTGCAACCAGAGCCAGTTTGTAAATCGACAGCCCAAAACCCCCTCTCCCTCCTGCTGGTCTTGCGTTGTGAAGCCCATTGACAAATGCTGTAGATGTGTGTGCTCATTCATGTGATTGCAGGCAGGGCAACGAGGCACTGATTGGGCTGAAACTTTGGGTATAAATCGACTGATATAGAGGCAGGGACCCTTGACCTAGAGCAGTCCACTCACTGATAGCTGACAGATGTCTTTGGTGTTTATAACAAATGATTACACTATATTTTTTAACTGATATTTGACCGGACTAAAATCCTACTTATCATCTTTTAAGTCTATTCATAGTTGATGTTAGACAGCTAGCCTCTTGTGTCCAAACTTCACTTTTCACTTTGGACAGATAACTGTGATATAAAAGGTTAAATCCCTTCAATGTGAGCATACACTGTCCAAGAGAGAGGAACAGCACAGCAAGTATCTCTGCCTAATCTAAAAAAAAGTGTGGCGTGTGGAAAGACATAATGGGCTTAGAATGAGTGTTAGACTTTAATAGCCTATATATTTCTAGTTTCAAAGTTAGGATAGCATGGGGTAAGACGCCCCCTGAGGCAAGAGCCCCCCTCTAATTATCCTTCTGACCACTGGATGAAACACATTTTTATTTTAGCTATTTTCTAGGATGGTAGTGATTATTATTCTGCATTTTAATAGTGGATATTTTTTTTAAAAAGTGTTTGTTTTGCAAATTGATGTAATATTTGTACATTTAGAAGATCAACCTCTGTGTTTTTTTTTTAATAAGGACATACATGTATACACTTTATTTTACTGTTAATATGAGCATCATATAGAGGGTAGTGCATTAACTTTAACAAAACATAACAAATAAATGTTTTGTGATATGTGAAAGTGTAAGAGCAGGACATTTGGGGTAAAGTAAGACTAGAGTAGAGTATTCATCCATGCTTTGTTTAAGTTAAGTTAAAGCAATGTCAATATTTCAAAATAAAGTTATTCTTATGCATAAATACCAAGATTAAATCAAAATCAAACAAAAGTACTTGTGAAGCAAGATGAAGGCTGGGGCATCTTACCCTAACCTGACATGCCAGAGGAATTGTTGTCACAAGTCCGTCTGGGGAGCCGTACATTGAAACAGTTTGTGAATGGCTGTACTTTCAAAAAAATACTTGGCAGTTGATAAATGGATCATCGTCGTTTTTGCTGTCAGCACCATGGTCGGCACACCTACACCACACCCGTATAGCTTTAAACAGGACGCTGATGAGAAAGTTCAGTTGCTACTTTGACACATTCAAAATGATTCCGAGGCTTTCTAGACTGATTCTCACACCGAAATTAAACTTCCTTTTTATCGTAAATTCGCTTTCATCAACAACTGAAAAGATTAAATGAATTAGATTAAATACTTTCTATTGCCATAACAAAAACTTCTAGGTAGAAAATGTTACTTGAATGTCCCTGTATTCAGTAAGCAATTGCAAGCTAACTGTAAACTAATACACTTTTGTCAGATTTACCAAATCCTCACATTTTGCTTGCTTCTCTGCGTGTTGAAAAAAGAATCCAATACTTCTACACAGCCCTGGCTCTGTAAATAAGAACATAAACAAGGTGGCGAACACCGCTTTTACAACAACAAAGCCATAGTACTATGCTGTTATAAAGCATTTTCGAGAATTATTTACTTTCACACGTGACCTTTCCATGGTAATCAGTTTGTATCGATCCATAACTCAGCTATTATTTAAACTATGTCCAATTTCAATCACCAGTAGTATTTACACTCATACTTTCACATTCCCACAAAACCTATTTGAAGTTATATCTTTACAACCCA
This sequence comes from Typhlichthys eigenmanni, assembly GCA_027564635.1. NCBI lineage: Eukaryota > Metazoa > Chordata > Actinopteri > Percopsiformes > Amblyopsidae > Typhlichthys > Typhlichthys eigenmanni. Next base: position 3,967 of record JAODUK010044909.1, read on the forward strand.
ACTTAGGGTCATGATGTACAGTAGCGTATGTTGACACAGGATACAGACATACAAGCAACATTTGGGCACATTCAGGAATCTCTCCTGAGGGCGATGTTCGACAGTGCTCCACACACACCTGTAGTGACACCTGCTTCCAATACACCTCTATTATCCTCCCTGCCGCTTTCTATCACTCTCTGCATCGCTCTCTTTCTCACACGTGCACTCTCCTGCTGTGATATCTGTCTAAGAAGCCCCGGTTGGGTTCAAATGACTTATCTTTGCCAACCCCCCCCTCCACAATATAGCTAACCTCGCGAAGCAGGATACGCTCTGCATTAATTCCTACACATCTGTAAATGCTTCAGTCGTTTTGCTTCTCTCGCTAAAGGGATCTTTAGAAGACGACCCCCTCTGTTTACTTTGCACTGCTCCCTCGTGGCACATCTCCATCCGAATGGTGTGCGGTTGGTGTTTTGTGTCTTATTGTGTGGGGGCGGTGGATGTGTCATCTCTCAGGGCAGTATGCAGGGGTGCAGAGATCTCAAGGTGGATATACAGTCCACACACAAGAGGATATCAATCAATAAGTATACTCTGCTTGGATTTCAGTGGCTATTTGTAGAATGTTTCAATAGCGTGTGTGTGCGTGTGTGTGTGTGTGTGTGTGTGCAACTTACCATACACTTAAATAGCAAGTGTTTAGTGTAGAGTGCCTGTCAAGTGTATCTGTCCGTGTGTGTGTGTGTGTGTGTGTGTGTGTGTGTGTTCGTCTCAGCTTGATGCACAGCGCATCTTAAGTCATTATTAACTCAACCTCGGCCCATCTAATGTCCCTTCCTGACCTTGCTTGAGGAAGAGGAAGTCCATCTGTGGTGCTGCGTTCAAGGACAACAGTGTTATCCATTTTGGAACCGTGTGAAACAGAGCAGTGTTTTCACGGGGGCGGGACATTGCAGCTTCTGGATGAACTGTGGGCGTCAGTGTTCGCGGGCCAAGGCCAATGTGGTGTTGCTGTTCAGATGATCAGTGAAGCACTGACTCCTCGTGTGATTGTGCCCCAGTGTGTCTTCACCTTGAGAGGGGGGATAATGACGGTGTATCAGTGATTGCTTCTGATTAATATCGTATCAAATCATGACGGTGAGAGCTGTTGTCTGGTGTTACGTTTATAAACAGTCATCAGTAGACATGTTGTTTGCTGTGCATGTTTTGCATGCATTGTCCGGCCCATGGTGTTGGAGATGGGCCTTATCTATTCATCTCTCGTCCTCTGTTCCCTCCCGTCTTTCATCTCTGCTCCGTTTCTCTTCTATCCTCCCTGTTCCCCACTTCCATCCATCTTCTCTCTAATATTTCATCCTCTATCTGATTTACCTCTCCCCCCCCCCCCAACCCCCGCAACCCCCCCACCCCTCCCCATGTCCCCTATGGCAGAACCAGTTCCACCTACAGATGTCGGCCCGTGTGCCCCCGTCGGCCCTGGGCAGCCTGCTACTGTCGGTGCTGCGCGGGGGGGGCGGTGGACCAGACGACGCGGGGAGGCAAAGAGACGATGGCGGAGGAGGAGGAGTCGGCCGGGCAGAGGAGGAGGGCAATGGGCGGGGGGGCGCGGCGGCCGTGATCTGCCCCGGCTGGGAGGAAGGAGGCGAGGGCCTGCTGTCCCACCTGCAGACGCACAGCGGCGCCTCCTGGCGCCTCTGGGACGTCATCAACCTCACCAGCCTGGCGGAGGCAGCGGAGGGGAGGAGGGGGGAGGCCAGCGAGGAGACGAGAGAGGACCAGAGGGAGGAGGAGGCACTGAGGATCCTCTCCGCCCACTTCCTGAGCTCCGCCTCCCCGGTCTCCTCCTCCCTGCTGCTGGGCTCCGACCCCGAGTGTCTCTCCTCGGTGCTCCGGGCCGCCCAGCGCCTGGCTCCTCTGCTGCCCGCGCTGCAGTGGATTATGGGATACCCCCTGTCTCCCGACTCGCTGCACACTCTCGGAGGTCCCCTCGGTCTCCTCGCCTATGGGGAGGTCGGCCGCAAGCCCATCAGCTTCTACATAAGGGACGCCTTGCAGCTGATTGGCCGGGCGGTCACCGCGGCAACCATGGTGAGGCCGGATTTGGCGCTGGTTCAGAACATGGTGAACTGTTACGACAAGCCAAACCAGCAAGAGCTGCCCTCCTCTGGACAATACCTTGCCAGGTAGATGGACACAAGTCTGTACACACACAAGCACATTCAAATACATGTAATACACGTCAAAGAGTTACATAACAGATAACTGAGGCCATGTAACCATTTCCCCCCAAAAGCATAGGGCACTGACCACAGTGAATGACTACACCTTATCTTAAACATACATTTTTTCTTACCTTATCTTACCTGACGCGGCAGGGGGCGATGAAGCTCAGGGGGTGCATCAGAAATGCTGATAAAATGCTGTCAGTTTAATATAGGGTAACAGGTTTATTTGTCTCCACCTGTAAGGTTATTATGCCGGGGAGGCCTTTGAGGGCAGGCTAATGCCCTGCTATTGTGAGTGCATGCTGTGGGCTGCTGCCCTCGCCCGTCCCTTGCTCTCTGGGGCTGATGTCTTCTGAATAGTGCTGTCACACCGGTGTGAGGAGGAGGTCTTTATGGCGCGCACGCTCCCACTGTTGCTATCTCCCCGCCGCTGCTTCCATCCCTGCAGGCTTTAAAGAGGGGCCTCAGACAGCTTTCATGTGCTCTCAAGGTGTGGCCTGTGATAGCGCGCACGTGCGCAAACACGCACACACAGATGAGGGTCGCACACACACGCACACACAGATGAGGGTCGCACACACACGCACACACAGATGAGGGTTGAACACACAAACACACACACAGATGGGGGTCGCACACACACACACACACATGTATGCCCATACCCACACACACACACACACACACACACACACACAGATGTAGCTCACACACACACGTACTGTAATAGTCAGACACACAGATATATAGTGAGGTGCACAAACACACATGATCTCATAAAGCGTTTCGCTTTAAACATAAAAGTCCACATCCTCTCTTTTACACATTACTCATCCCTGGCTCACTGACCCATAGTTTAAAATCTGTCTTAGGCCATAAAAAGGTATCTGCTGTCTGCTCTGCAATATTTCATTAGCCGCGTGAGATCATTCTGATCTGGCGATGTTAGATATTTACTCTTCACTACACGCCAGTCTGGATGCTCTAGATACAAACTGTACACGATGTCTAAAGCGTGACAACTTATTGTACAGGACACAAACGCACACAGAACATATTTACCCTGAATCGGATGCAAAAAGGCACACATCAGAACATTAGCAACCTATTGGCACAGAACAGACATTGCACAGGACGGGATGCTAAATTAGACTATACAAAGCACAGACACAAAACAGTAATATCTGTAAAATACTTGTTGAATACTATACAACAAGCTGTCCTGCCATGTCAATGATAAAAATCATACACTTGTTTTTTATTCTGTAAATGGCATTTGCTGTCATGGTGAATGAAATTAAGGCCAGAGCAATAGACAAAGTATCAAAATTCAAAGCCGCACCATTAGACTTCTTCCCCTCCACTTTAGTTCCTTTGTATCTATCCTCTGGAATAGCCAGACCGACCATGGGCCTTGACAGACCTAACAAAGCTGTAAGGATTGAGAGACTTCAAGGCAATTAACAACTCAATTCCCAGGGGACAGAGGGAGGAGAAGAGGGGGAGAGAGAGGGAGAGAGGGGGAATGATGTGATGTTATGAGGGGGAGAGGAAGAGGATGGTTGTGCCTTTTAATAAGTAAAGCATTGGAGTTGCAAGGAGTTTAACGGAAGCAAAGCTGGAATACAAATACCAATAACAAGCCCACCACACAGGCGAGATGGTGCTTGTGAAAGCCCGGAAATCATAAGTCCCTGGGTGGATATTCCCATGACAACGTGATGGGGATAGAAGGGAGAAAATGGAGGCAAATCAGTCGGAGATGAAAAGAAAGAGGAAGTCAAGAAATACCTGAAGGAACATAGGGACAGAGTTAAGGGGGGCAAGAGAGGGTGTTATAAAAGGATATGACAGATGAGAAAAAACAGATAAAGAGAGCGAGTAAAAATGGAAGATGGATAGGGCGTTGCTGTTATCGACGTGAAATCTGTCAGTCAGTGCAACTCTGAGATAACAGCCAGCGGGCTGATCGCATCGCTCCTTAAGAGATTAAAACCATAAAAACAAACAGATCTAGACAACAGGGAGTTTAAACATCTCCCTGAACTTAGTTAAAGCGTTAAGGAAGCGATAGGCATCATTCAACTACTATTCTGCTGACATTTACCCTGGCTGTATAAAGCTGGGGTCAGTTTTAAGAAAGTGGACACTCACTCTCTTTTGGACACCTGCTTCAAACACTGTTAATCGCCTTCAAAGCCATAATTCTCTGGATTTGCACTTTACATGAAACACAGACAAACCAAATCGGTTACAGGGTTTGTCATATTTAGTCTTACATCAAAAAACAAAATCTGGTTTTGTTTGGACTATCTTACACATACAGTATCTTGGGATCCTGTTTAAATCCTAATAAGCCGCAGAGTGTGATTCTTGTTATGCTCTTTGCTCAGACAACAGATGAACAGTGTTGTCTCTGTGTTAATTGTGCGCAGCTGCAGTCACTACTACTACTAGACAGTATATGAGTCCAAAATGGTGGTATGTTGATGAATCTGCTGTCTATGCAATATGATGATTCAACCTCGCTGTTAGCATGAGTGATTTCAGCCTATAGCAAGGCAAAAAACTATCTTTGTAGCCACAGAGAGAGAGAGAGAGAGAGAGAGAGAGAGAGAGAGAGAGATAAATGATGATTATGAAGCATAAGACGTTGTTGAAGGGACTTTCAAATCAAGACCGTTTTTAATCAGATCCTTGAGAATTACGATGCAGGGAAGGAATCTGTATATTGATAGCATCGGGTTGCTTTTAGTTAATCATGCAAGGAAAAGAGATACCAAAGGAAGTGTTTACAGACATCTTGGATTCATATTCTGGGAGCAGACTGGATTTACCCTGGCCCAGACTTTGGTTAATGACTCTCAATATCAATTTAGCCTTTCCATTCTCCTACCCATATCCCATAATAAATAGTGGAAATTCAGCACTGGTCACACTCTTTGCTCATCTTTTCACACAAATACATAATAAACTTGGGATGACAGAAAGAGAGAGAGAGTATAGAGATTGGAGAAAGCAAGGGAGATCTGATAAAAGACAACTAAAATGTGGAATCAACTTTTCCAAAAGGTTTATTAGATTTTCACTTTCACTTCAACACAATCTACATGTGACTATATGGGCTCACATATGGAGTTCCCTTTAGTCCATTGTATTTAATAATGTCCTGTATGTCAGAGACCAAATGGGGCATATTTTGTGCTTTTAATTAAAATTTTACTTAGTATAAACCACAAATACTAGGACGAAAAACATCTATCATCAAACCCAGATGTGATCAACATTCCCAGCACGATCCAACACTTACCGAGTACAAATTAACATTTAAACACCAACCTTACCATTATTGGGACCTTCTGACAATTCCTTTCTAATCAAGACATGATCAAACAATCCTCGTTTGAGTTCACAGTGAGACATCACCCAGTGATCCTTGCACAATCAAACCTTGGCCAAAGATCCCCATGTGGTTAAACAGGCCAGAGCAGATTTATGTGTGACTGGGGATTGCTCATCTTAATGTATTCCATCGTAAAGACCAGCGCGGGGCCGGCGAGTGTGTGAGAGGAATAGCAATCTGTACCAACAGGCAGATAGGAAGAGACCCTCACTGCACTGCATTAACTTTTAATTATGAGTTTCTGGAAATGCGATTATTACACCCACCCATCTAAAGAGGAGAGGAGACTCATTCCAGAGACAGACTGTCTATCATGCATGCTTCAATTGTTTTTTTTTCTCTCTCTCTTTTTTTGCCCCTGCCTTGGTTTTCTACTGCATTTCCCATTTTCTGTAAGCATATGGGCTTTCTCATTTGTGGAGGATGGACATCTCTGCCATGTGTCTAACTGTGTTCCTCCACAATCTGTCAGTCTGGCTTTCCATCTCTCTGAATGTGTTCTGTTCTGTCCATCCATATATCCGTCCCTCCGTCCATCTAGGTTCCTCTCCAACACCTCCTTCACTGGGGCCACCGGGCTGGTCCAGGTGGATGCAGGCCTCTCCCGGGTCCTCTCCTCACAGCTCTTCCACGTGTGGAGTCTGAAGCGGGGTGCCCTGGGCCAGCCGGCCTGGGTGACGGTGGGCCAGTGGACCAGGGGCAGACTTGACCTGGAGGGCGGGGTCCTGGGCCTAGTCGGGGGGGCGGGGTTCGGCGGTGGCCCCAGGCAGGGTCAAGGAGCTGGGGTGAGGGGAGGGGATGGCCAGGGGGACAGCAACCCCGGAGGGCGCTGGAGGCCAGGGCTCTTGGCGGAGGGCCACCGCCTCAGGGTGGTGACCCTGGTGGAGCACCCCTTTGTGTTCACGCGTGAGGTGGATGCCGACGGGATGTGTCCCGCTGGCCAGCTGTGTCTGGACCCTAGAACCAACCGCACCGACGTGATCCATGCCCTCTTCAGTCAGCTGCACGACCCCAACACCACAGCCGCAGACTGGGAGGGGGAAGGTCAGTTGTATGTATGAGCTCATCATCAGCACTTACGTCCATGGATTACTGATTAAGTGTAACTTTACCCCCAGTTCAAAGAGGGGCCCCATTAACATCAATTGATTTAAATGACGCACGCGTGGACCAGAAACGCGGTCGGAAACCAGCAAGGAATTTGGGCGAGTTTAAGTGCATATGGCGTATAGAGCCATTTTTAACCCATAAAATACAGTTTTTTATAAAAACTGGAATTTTGACATTAACACCAGCATTAATGTGTCACATCACAGTGCAGCAGTATTATTTAGTTTACAGCTCAAACATACACAGTTTAGGGTGCAGTTACTCTTTAGGATTATACTCTTTGTTAAATTCTTTATTGTGGGTGTGGGATTCCTTCAGTAGAAGTGTGTGTGCGTGCGCATGCGTACGCATACTTTAACTGACCCTGACCATCAATAAGCAAATATAGATGCTACAAAGATTGATAGATCCATGGACGGATGGATAGATTGATGGCCTGAAGGACAAGGGAGATATTCATTTAATGCTTGCAAGACAGCAGAGATTAGCTCTATTTAATTACTCTTTTTAATTACCTTCCATTACAGTGTCAGTAAGAGAATCTCTACATCTACATTACGTGACTGGTGGTGAGGTGAACTGAATAAGAAATCATGCCTGTTATGGAAAAGGAATATTCTATTATATATAACATTCAACTTTCTTTCTCAGAACATAGGTTAAATTATATGTTAGACAGAGTTCAAAATTAGTCCCGCCCTTTAAGGTGCCCTAAGAACACAACTGACCACACCTGCAAAAATGTGAATCTTACCATGGGGACCTTTCATTTCAGAGGTTGGATGTAGCAGGTGACATCTTTGCCCTCTAAAGATCCCCTTCATCACTGAAGTGGATTTATGGGTAAAATCAATAAAGGAGTGTGGCTGGTCAAACATCCTTGTAAGCTTTTTAGCTGGCACTATAGTAGATATATTGATGGACTGTACATACGGCATGTGGTCTTTACAGGATGCTGCTGAGAATGGATGTTAAGTGTTAAGGTACATATGATAAGCTATTTAGGCTCTCTGACCTTTACAGGATTAGAAATGTTTTATGGCTGATATTCTGCCTTCAAATAATTATTGTAGCATTAGTATAAGTATTATTCAATATAGCAGATTTTGGACAATGTAAAACAGTGTAATAAGGAGATTAAAACATCCAACAAACTGTAAAGGTCCAGTGAAACAATGAACCATTAGCAAATTAAATTCAGAGGTCACAAAAAACTATTTAGGTGAAATGAATAATGTAATTAAAATGCCCTTACAGGCACTACAGCTGTGTTTTAGTGTAGGTTTCTGACAGTAATCATTGTAAAACTACCCTGTTTAGCCGATGGTGATCTTTATGCTAGTTTCTGTCCGAAGTACTTCACCTCTGCTTTGCAAGTCAAATTGGAGAGCCTGCCTGGCTTCTGGTTTACACCAGTCTGTTGTTTAATTCATCTGTCTGTTCTTAAAAAGAAATGCCACAAGGGTTTACGGGTAGCATTTTGCCCACTGTTATTTCAAACCACTTCATGACATTTCTTCTTGACTTACATTAGGTCAAATATGGTTAATCAAGGCTGACATTCATTTGTTTATTTTCCTGTTATTTCCTGTAGGAATATAATTTGAAAAGATTTTTAGCCTAGAAGCTGAATACCGTGAAAATAAAGTGCAAATCATCCCACCTTGGGACTCAGCCTCATTAAAACATACCAGTTTCCCTGTCATGTGGGGGAGCCGTCCTGAACCTCTGAAACAGATTACATTGTTCATATTCAACAGCTGGGCAAAAACAGTGTGAAAGTGCAACGACTGCACTTCTAATAGAATGTCTATGAATATGCATTTTGTTTCATTATACAGTACTATGTACATGTTTTACCTCATCATCATCTGCCTCCCAGATCCACCTGAGGACCTCAGGAAGTGTTGCTACGGTTACTGCATCGACCTGCTGGAGAAGCTAGCCGAGGACATGGGCTTCACCTTTGACCTGTACATCGTCGGAGACGGAAAGTACGGAACGGTGAGCGGGGCGGGCCGCTGGACGGGCCTGGTGGGGGACCTGCTGAACAACACGGCTGACATGGCCGTCACCTCCTTCTCCATCAACTCCGCCAGGAGCCGGGTCATTGATTTCACCTCCCCCTTCTACTCCACTAGCCTGGGCATCCTGGTGAGGAGCAGGGAAAACAACTAGAAGTTAGCTTGCTTGGTTTTCAGAGTTAGCATTTTAATGATGTGAGCATGTCCTGAAAGTGCTCAAAGGCAGCTGTATTTCTTTGCTTTGTCAATCTCACTCTTTGTTTGGCTGACACTACTTCAATATGCTCTGACAGTGTGAGCTGTCACTATTTCATTTCTTCCTCTAACCCCGCTGCATCGGGCCTCTGGCGAGACGCCGCCAATCGTTAAGAGTCAATAATTAGTTTGTCGGGTTTTGTTAATTATGGAAGTCCAATGGAGAGTCGGGTATGAGGTTATAATGAGGAGAGGCAATTTCACTGTCTTAAAATGCGGTTTCTATTTGTTTTGATAATTAAAACCTGGCCTCACAAAATGATCGATAGCAGCAAATTATAGTAAGTTTAAAATGAATCGGTACCAAGTGACCTTATATAATTTATATAAACTATTATGTATAATACAGTTTAGTTAGTAAATATAACTTTACCAACATTGTGTGCGTTGGTGCGTGCGTGCGTGTGTATATATGTATGATATTCATGCTCCTCCTGAATCGTGACCATGTAGAATGGTGTCTTCTGTATATATAATATCTTGATGAGCACATTATCTTTTCTCCTATAGTCAGCATTAAAAAAGCAAATCAATTCAAAACGACAATATGATCATATGCAATATAGATTGTATTTAAATCCAGGTGCGGAGCCGGGACACGGCGGCCCCCATCGGAGCCTTCATGTGGCCCCTCCACTGGTCCATGTGGGTGGGCATCTTCGTCACGTTGCACCTCACCGCGCTCTTCCTCACCCTGTACGAGTGGAACAGCCCATTTGGCATGACGCCCCATGGCAGGAACAGGCTGCGCGTCTTCTCATACTCCTCCGCCCTCAATCTGTGCTACGCCATACTGTTTGGACGCACCCACGCCACCAAGGTACGCTGGAGCTCGCTCTCCCTCGCTCTCTGAGCGGAGGGTCACGCACCATGCACCGCAGGCCCAGGGCGGGACACGGAGATAGATAGCACAGGGACAGTATTAAGGTGGGGGGGGGTGGGGGGGGACCAACAGTATGAGATTGGATGAGAATGAAGCAATTATAAAGGAGAGAGAGAGAGAGAGAGAGAGAGAGAGAGAGAGAGAGAGAGGAGCAGGAGATGACAGAGATAGTTTGGGGTGGCACAAGATGGATAAAAAAGGGGTTAAGGAGGGGAACGGTGATGGAGGATGGTGTTACAACGTGCAGTAGAAACGAAAACACACACACATACACACACACACACACACACACACACACACACACACACAGTGAGAGGGGAAAGGCTAAGTAGTCCGACAGAGGCAGAAGGAGTTATGAAGCGGCTGATGGCCAAGTTGGAGCCAGCAAAATGAGGTATGGAGGAGAGGTTAACTACCTCATGTAGTCCAACATCAAGCTGGGAGATGAGGAGAGGAGGGCCTATGCAGCACGAGAGAGAGAGAGAGAGAGAGAGAGAGAGAGAGAGAGAGAGAGAGAGAAGGCAAATTTTAGGCAGAGAGGAGAATGGCTTTAGAACGCATTGAGATAGTGAGACAGAGGGGAAAGGCTAAGTGGGTGGTTGTTTGGCCCAGCGAGGGGGAGCAATAGAGGCTGGTTCAGAATGATGTAAAGGTCAAAGGGTGAGGCACCACGCTGGGTCAATAGAGGGTAGTCTACAGGTGAAGGTAGCTACATATGAGGACAGAGACTTATAGGGATTACTGTGTCTGCGGTGCCAAACAGTCTGGCTGTTTGAACAAGAGCTTCAATGTGCAGCGCACAGCAAATAGAACTGTAATTCCCCTCATGCTGACCAGAGCCATACGTAAATGTATTTTTCTTTTCAGTATTAAATGTGATTTGAAACAGCCTATATTTCTTTACTAGTTTTATTCAGAAGCCCGTCACATATGAGTAACCCTGTCACTTTTCACAGCAGCACTGACATCCATGCATAGCGTCGGATTAAAAACATGTTACTCCTCTGTTCTATCCAGGAATATGGGGACACGTTGTGCCAACATTCATCATTATTACGATAAGATTTGCGAGAGCTGGAATAAGTTATGTGACAGAATTTTCTCAAACAGTATTCACTTAAACTATCCCTCACTGTCCCGTGTGACTTCAGGTTTGGTATCGTCCCGATGGCATACTTGATTAAAACTAATGATAGTTTCCGCAGGAAGCAGTAAAAATCACTCAGGCAAAAGGAGATACAGTAGACAGCAGTTACAGAGATGTTCCCATAAGGAAAGGTCACAAGGTCAACTCTTGGTCCAGTAGACGTGGCCATCGAGAGCTATGTCACAAGGCCTTACCTCTAGTGAAAGTGACGGGCCTTAAAGGGAATTGGCTCAGGTGGCATAGATGCATGCATAACCTGTCCCAGAACAATGCATAATGTAGATGTGGTCACTTACTGTAATATACTGTAAGCGCTGCAGCACTAAACCCTTATTTCCCAAGGGGCTATCTAATCGTTGAGGACATTTTTAACAAGGTTTTGGGACATTTTTAAAGCTTTTAATAAGGCAAATTGGAACCAATAGAAAGTAAAGGACTTATTATTTTTCTAATACACTTACAGTATTTTTTTTCTGACAGCCAACCGATTCATCTTTGATTGGCATGTTGACATTCATCTATTTTTAGGTGGCACATTTTGAAAAGCCCTCATTCTGTTGTTGCTTTTTGGGGAAATAATATTAGCATTGTGCTGGAACTTTACCATCTATGTAGGTGGGTGGGTGGGTGTTTATAATGCCCTATCATATTCTGTGTGTGTGTGTGTGTGTGTGTGTGTGTGTGTGTGTGTGTGTGTGTGTGTGCGTGTGCGTGTGTGTGTGTGTGTGTGGTGCAGTGTGGGTGGCAGAAAGATTTGTATTCATTCATACTATTGTATGTTTCCTTCTACATATATCATGTGAAGCACATTGCCTTTATATTTACAGTGTTGTGCTTTCCAAATGTACAACATTGGCTAAACTTGGCTCATCCGGTTGTACAGACGCCAAAGTGTTGGACGGGACGTTTCTTGATGAACCTGTGGGCTATCTTCTGTCTGTTGGTGCTCTCCAGCTACACTGCCAACCTGGCAGCCGTCATGGTAGGGGAGAAGACCTTTGAGCAGGTCTCAGGTATCCACGACGACAAGGTCAGTGCTCATAGGCAACGTCGGACACACGCCTGCAAACAGACAGACACACAGAATGACACATTATCTCTGCACCTAGTTACTGTGTTTTATCTTTTGTATTAGCTTTTATTCTTGTACTTGGCCTCTATCTGCAGCATAATATGCTGGCACACTCTCTGCTATTGCAAAGACACAATTTCCTCTAGGGGATTATTAAACTTCTATCTGATTTAATCAGACACACATACATACACACAGCACGCACAGCACACACCTAGAACACACTAACACACTTGCTGGCACACACTAAACGTAAAATGCTAATGCGATTAGCACCTGTACACACACGCACACCTGACCTGCTATCTCAAATGTGTGAGAACACACACACACACCAACCTTAAACAAGGGCAGGCTAATGAGTAAAGAAATGATTTAAGAAGGATTACTGTCTTGTGTTTATTTGAAACCGCTTTATTTAAAAGATGGTTCACATCTCATTTCAAACTGATGTGACGCTGATTATGATGTCCAAGCTGTGTCTGGCCGTCCCTCTCTCTTGCGCTACGCCACACGCTGCCTCCTGCGCCCACGGGGGACCCCCCACCACGCCATCCCAGCTGCACCATCCCTCCCTGGGGTTCCGCTTCGGGACGGTGAGGGAGAGCAGCGCTGAGGACTACATGAAGAAGAGTTTTCCTGAGATGCACGACTACATGAGGCGCTTCAACCAGCCCACCACCCCGGATGGCGTGCACATGTTAAAGTAAGACACACACACACACACATACACACACATATATATATGTATATATATATATATATATATATATATATGTATATATGTATGTATGTATGTATGTATGTATGTATGTACTGTATGTATGTATGTATGTTTGTTTGTTTAATTTATTTTTTATTGTCAACGGACATTTGCCAATCTATCACTGGACCTAACATAGACCTCTCAGAGATATACAGGTCCAGGTCTTTCCTGCGTTCACACGGACAACAAACGAGGTCGATAAAGCGACCGGCTGCCATTTATTTTCAATGAGAGTTGTCGATTACAGCGACAAGAGGAAAGTAGCCACCGCAAGTCAATTAGGTCAGGGCGAAAATATACTAGAGGTGTTTTTTAAATACTGAGATGCTGAGACCCCAGTGGGAGTGAAGTCAGTGTAATGCTTTGCTGAAACAAATGAGCCAACCAATAAGTAACCACATGCCAGGAACGCCCATAAGGGACAAGCGTGTCTTCCTCATGTGGTGTCCAACAGGGTTATGGCTCCAACTGGTTGACCCTCAAGACCAATGAGCTGGCAGATAAGAATGTTACATAGACATATTAGTATTTACATTCAGCATGTAATATAGCATACAGTAGTGTGTAGCAACTGTTCTCATACAAGTCATATTGCAAAATATTAAAACGAATTTCTCATATTTAATTATGTATACTGTTCATTTATAAATAAATAATTATATTTGAATGGCCACTTAATGTCGGTGTTGTAATGCTGCTGTTACTGGTTGATGTGTTGTTTATTCCATGTGGTGTTGGATTATTTTGTGTTCAATAACCTCATTTCCTCACCGACTCTAATAAAAGTTTATATCTGGATTTAAAATACACATTGCTAACACCCACACACACTTTGAGCGTAAAGGGTAAAACACAGTTTCCGTGGTAGCGAGTACACTGGAACATGCTTCACGCAGAGCCGTGCCACACACACACACACACACACACACACACATGCACACTAGCTATTGTAGCCTCCATGCACATCAAACACAGTGCAATTAAAGTGCAGCGAAAATTTATGAGCCACATACAAGACATATAGGAGCTGCAAAGTGCTTGTTCAGAGGCAGATTATGGCTGCAGATAGGAGCACCATGCTACACTATGCGTAGCAGAAGTACAAGTCACAACGGGAATGGAGAAGTAAAACACAGTGTTGGCAGAACCGCTGACCCCAATACGGTTCTCAAATCTCAGGAAGAATACATGACTCACAAGCCAGCTCAGAGAGCGATGGGATGCTGTGGGTAGACAGATGCAAATGCACGCGCAGGCAGCGACACAAATCCATGCACGGACACACACACGCACACACGCAGTGTGCGCACGTGCATATACGCACAGACACACACATGCAGTCAGATAAAGACACGCACGCACACACACACACACACACACTGAGTTATTCCAAGGGCAGGCATAGACCAGTTCTGACCCTCTTAAGTCCAAAAACAAGTCCCTCTTCCTCCTGTTTGACAGGCCTGGCATAGGCAGAGGCATCTTTGTCTATGCCAGACAGAGACTATATAAAAGACTTTGTAAAGTCACCTTTTGTTTTGCAGGAGATGCAAGTGTTTGCCCTGAATAATAAGTCAGCTAATTTGATCATTCTAAAATGGCATCACGGATGCAGCTGCATGTGTGTGTGTGTGTGTGTGTGTGTGTGTGTGTGTGTGTGTGTGTGCGCGTGTGTGTGTGTCTGTCTGTCCGCGGTGGGATTGAGCATGCACGTGCGTGCATGTGAGGTTATCACTATTCCAGTCAGCACACTGTGGTCACTAAGCTGAAACTGATCTACCCCGGTCGCGATTAGCAATCGTGGCCATTTTGTAATTGAGGGTCAATTAGGGTCGATTGGATCGATATCCCCTGAGCAGTGGACTCTAACCATGTGTGTATAAAGCCTTATCAGTCCTCTACAGGGCCTGTTGGTTCAGGTAATGATATATGTGTTTACCCTGCATCTTAGAATGAGGTTAATCTCATCCTCAATATAAATGACAGTGGCAGCGTGACAGACTAAATGATCTGGTCTGGGAAGGCAGGAAAAGTTGCTTGGGAGCAAATCGTTTTATTATAGAGTTTGTGAGTTCTCCAGAAGCAGTGGTTTCAAACTGTTTGTTGTATGTGAACGTAGTTAGTGTAATAGGTCTCTGTTTGTCATACATTACGATGCTTGCCAACCATTTGTTTACCTTTTGATGTTGCCGTGCAGCAATGGACTATCGTTAGTGTCTATTTTTAAGGAACACTTCTTATACTATTTGCTATCATGCTGCCGGCGGTACAGTGGTACTGAGGTTAAACAGCGTTGAATTTAAGGGAAATCAATCGGTTTTTATATTAACATAATGCTATTTTTGTTATTGTGTTACAACCAAATATGTTAATTATTAGATTGCTGAAGGCAATGTATCAAAAAGTAATTATACTCCATTGCCAAGAGATTACATCTCACGCAATTGTATGCACAAATTGCTCGCCATCTATTTCAGTCTCTGTCACTCATGTGACGTGTGTGTGTGTGTGTGTGTGTGTGCGTGCGTGTGTGTGTTTGTGCTCAAGGACAGATCCACCTGCCCTAGATGCCTTCATCATGGATAAAGCCCTACTGGACTTTGAGGTCTCCATTGATGCAGAATGCAAGCTGTTAACAGTGGGAAAACCATTCGCCATCGAAGGTAGTGTGCAAACGTAAATTCAAAGTCTCTTCACTCTCCCACACACACACACACACACACGCACACACACGTTGTGCGTTGGTGATCAAATAAGGTGCTCTGTGACTGGGTAGACAGTGAGACTCTGTGTGGACCAAAGCCCTGTGGAGGAACAATACACAGGCATTATTAACAGCCATGCCTAGTTAGCACATTGTGAAGGTTTCCCTATACACTGCAAAGCAGACATGAAGTCTACACTAAATATGTTTACCCTTATTCTGAAAAATACAATATTCCATTTGTGTCATACTGCTCTGATCTATATATAGCTCAAATATGATTAATTGTAATATTACAGTGTAGTGTAGTATTCTGAATAATAGTGTAAAATGCATGTCAAATCATAATAAATTACTACATGGTCAATATGACTGTGGTGCCAAATATACATGTTATATCCGCTTCCATATGGACAGTGCTATCTCTTCCGGGGCGCTCCGTAGTGTGCGACTCGAGTAGCTTGCTATCATTAAGCATTTTAACCTTCTCTTGCATCTGTTGGTACAATGGGCTAACCATTAAGGATAAGAATAGTTTGCGCAATGTTA
>JAODUK010044920.1:6206-20090 GCA_027564635.1 Typhlichthys eigenmanni
CCCCCCCCCCCCCCCCCCCCCCCCCCCCCCCCCCCCCCCCCCCCCGATACCTGTGCTGTCTCCTCCTCCTGCCTCCTCTTCTCCTCCTCGGTCTCCACCAGCCGCTGTTTGGTGGTCAGCAACTCCTTGCTCAAAACATCAGCCTTATCTTCTGCCTGGAAAACAAACACACACATTTACTTTCGAAGGCTCTTAAAGGCTATCACAAGCCCATATTTCATTATACAGCCTGAAGTTGCAGGATATAGGCACTAGGGGCACTGTTACCTGGTCCAGATCATTCCGCAAGGCGATTTTGCTTGTGACCAGTTCATGAGCGAGGTCGTCGTTCTCCTGTTCCAGCCTCATACTGGCTTCCTGCAAACGCCGATTCTCTCTCTGGGACGAGACACACACTGTTTAAGACACTGGCACCACGTCAGCAAGCGACAGAATAACAAGGATTGCAGGTCTGTATCCCGTCAGGTCAAAATCAAGAACTACATTTGAATTGAAAAGGCATTCTCAATTCAAATGTGAACACAGCACTCTCTTGTGAACGTCTGTATTGTAGTCCAACAGCAGAATCTAATGACTGTTGGTCTGTCCCTAAAAACATTCACATGACTGCCATATTCTGTTTCTGTCACCGTGACACACGCGCGCACACAGTCTTGCCTCACGGCCCTGCAGGCGAAGGCAGGAGAGATTTGACTAAAAAGCATCCTTACCTCAACCCTTCTCTGAGCTGCCCTTCTTCTGGAGTCTCCTCTCTGCTCCTTGCATAAACGGTTATATTACATATCTATTACAGAGGCCGAGGCGTGGCCGGGTAAGTCCCTTCCTTCCTTCCTTCCTTCCTTCCTTCCTTCCTCTCTACCTTCACTCCGATCACACAATGAAACACACAGGCTCCTACGACCTTGTCACACAAGGACTTTGTCTGATTTGGGGCGATAAATGTGTTGCTTTGACAGCAGCAAGGCACGTTCTACAGTAATGGATGAATTACAGCTTTAACATGTTCCATTTTATTGGTGTATACTAACTTTTTCCCCTCAAACTAAAAATATTCATCTTCTGATGAAAAGCACCACTGACAAGTCAAAAAAGGGCAGATTGCTACAAAAGAAGCTAAACTTGTCGACAGCACTTGCTGACAACAAGTAGGAAGGTCACGTTCATTTAGGGCTCTGCACTTGAGATGAACAAGAAGGTCTAGAGGGGTGTTGGAAACAGATGACTAGTTCATGGAATAAGTCTTACCCATGAACATTTTCAAATTGACTGATTCTACATATGGAGCATTCACTTTCTTTCTGTTTTTGTGGGGATGACATGATTTGAATACTACACCCACTATTCACATGAATGAGTACTGTATGTTTCCCACTACACAAGGAGGTGGGTGGTTCTTACTGACTGAGTTTGACAGCCTCTTGAGGAGCGTTTCAAAGCTGAAAATTCATTTTAGGAGTCCTGAAATATCTCGTCTGCCCTGACACTGTCAGAGCTCTGTTACAACTACATCCACCGCCTAAAAATACATCTGGCTGATGTTGATGTTCAAGTCAGACTCAATAGTCTAAGTCCTGTGAAAGTGTGAAAATACAAAGACAGAGAAACTAGCCTGTGTGTGTGTGTGTGTTACCTGATAGTGGTCGATGGGATCTTCCTGGGCAAGCTGGTTCTCTCTCAGGGTCTGGTATTCTTTCTCAAACTTCTTTAGCTTCTTGGTAGGCACCTCAAGACACAACAAAAATACAGTTATTTTTGTACTACGTACACTATATTTCTATTTAAAATATAAATGTTGTTGCTGTGCATTGGGTATTGATACAGTGTAACACAACCCATGATCCACACTGTTTAACATGGATTTGTTTCTTCTTCAATAGCTCTGCTGTCGAGCTCTGGCTTTCATATATGACTCAAAGATACCTGGACTTTGACATGTCCCTTATGCAAAGGCAGTGTCCTTTTGGACGTCTTATGCATTGCATGGCTAATACTACTAACAGCTGTGTTAACCCTGCTGTAAAACGGGACCTGGTTTCAGTCTACACTGTATCGAACATTAGACAAACAAACAAATGTTGTGTGGGTGCTTTCTACAAGTGTGTGGTTTACATGTGTATACAATATGTGTGTGTGTATTTCAGGCAGGTGTAATGCTATCCTCCTGTGGGCTCTGTGGTTGCCATAGTGTTCACCAACAGGATTCTAGTCAGTCCCAGAAGAGGAAGGAGGGGGGTTGCTGGTTTAGAGACAACATTACATGCCACCCCCCGGGGCAAGAATGTGTGACTGCGGTGGTTAATATACAGTATGTAGAGAACACATTCGGCACACTGTACCTGTGTGCTGGTCCGTTTATCTGCTAAGCATGTGTCTGCTCCAATAGGAATACTAGCGATATGTCTGCTCCAGTAGTAGTCATACGTATCTGCTGCTCCAGTAGAAATACCAAATATGTTATCAGCTCCAGTAAAAGTACTAACCACGTATCAGCTCCAGTAGAAGTACTAACCATATATCAGCTCCAGTAGAAGTACTAATCATGTATCAGCTCCAGTAGAAGTACTAACCATATATCAGCTCCAGTAGAAGCACTAACTATGTATAACAACTCCAGTAGAAGTACTAATGTGCATTTGTTCTAGTGTTCTAGTAGTACAGTACTACACATGACTGCTTCGGTAGAAGTACTATACCAACTATGCACACAGCAATGTTTCAGAAATGTGCTGTGTCACCATGTGTGAATAGGAGCAGAAGTACAGTACCGGTACAAATTTTCTGGTTAAGGCCGTGTTTTTAAATATTTTAAGCTATCCACCCCCCCCGGGAACAAAAGTAGTTAGACAACTAGAACCCAATTATTATCGTAGCAAAAACATAAAACTAGACTAATAATATTCAAATACAAAGTGTATTTGAAGTAATGAATAAAGAACTGTTAATGTATGACAGGTGTCCACTGGACTGAACCCTCTCCTGTGAAAACCTACATGCTAGAATGCTACAAGCAGTGTCTAGAAGGGAGGTGCAATGTAAAGCTTGGAGAAAACAAAGCTCGCTCACTTTCTGGACCAGTCAGCGCTGAAGTAGTTTCACCTGACCTCTGCTTTGAATAACCTGACCTTATTTTTAACTCCTCAGATGGCTCTGAGGAGAATGGGGACAGGTTGTTAAGGCTAAACCCATTGTTCCCTGTTTCATATGAGCCCTCACACATACTGTAGCGAAACAGAACAGCCAGGATTAGGGCTTCCAATCACCGTGTGGCTCAGTGGGTAAAGCAAGGCAATAACACGACCAGCATTAATAATTCATGTGGCATGTAGAAAAATGCTGCTCCAAAATAAAAGCTTTTAAACATGAAAAAACTAATAAATGCATTACACCCACCCCACCTAAACATCACATCCTGTCATGTAACCATGGGGCTAATAGGTTAACATTGCACTAGACATGTAGTCAGGTACATCTCAACAGTTCACTGCCTTGCTAGCAATGCCATTTAGCCACTAGGCATAAGGCAAAACTACAACATGGGATTCAACCGATGCGTATGCGCGCACACTACAAGTACAAGTTCCCCCACTGAATCCAGAAAAGCAGCCTTAATTGAAACAATCTGATAGCCTCTAAAGCAGCAACAGAGACAGAACAATGAGACGTTTAACAGAACAGAACATGGGGCCTGAACCCAAGCACAGTCATCACACAGTTTACAGCACCGCCAGCCACAGACAGGCAGCACACAGACAGGCAGCACAGCACAGACGTACCACGGGTCGAGCCGGCTTGGACTCGGCCACCATTTTAACCAGTATGTCATCCTCGCCCAGTTGACTGATGAGGTGAGCGTCATACGCCACTGTGATTGACACCTCTTGCATCATCCTCTATGTCCCACCCAGCTGGCACGCACACACACACACACACACACACACACACACACACACACACACACAGGTGATTCACTAAGCATAAAAGAGAGGAGAGGTCAGAGGAGAAAAGAGAGGAATAGAGGAGACTCACGGGGTGGAGCAGGAGAGGGGAGAGAGTCGCCGAGCATACGGCAAGGAGGAGACAGATGGGAAGGCGACAGAGGAGAGACAGCGCAGCGCAGAGGAGAGCAGAGATGACTGGTGTGAGTGGAGGAGTGGAACAGTCTGTTTTTAAGAGCCATCTGGCCACACCCCCACAGGGGCGGAGCCAGGGGGTAGCGGGAACAACACACCTGTTTGTCTGTCTCTGCTGGTGCGCGTGTGTGTGACTAGCTGGGTTTAGTTACACACACACACACACATCTTATTGTGTGTGTGAGAAAGAGATACAGAGGAAGGTTTGACTACAGTGTCACAGTGTCAAAGTCTCACATCTCCCCTCCCCGCACTCACAACAGTCCTAACACATTTACACACTGGCTGGGCCATTTCACAACCTACTCCCTTGGTGTGTGTGAAGCCACATCACAGCTGCCAATCAATCTGTTGCTGCAACAACTTCCTCTTCTGAGAGGAGCAACCAAAGGTGATGATGGCAACGGTTAAACTGTGCTCTCTCTCTCTCTCTCTCTCTCTTAAAAAAAAAATCAAATACCTCCCATAATCTTCAGCAAATGCAGAGAATTCTTTGGCTGCTAAGCAGCTTACACCACCAAGCAGCACACACACACACACATAGCCATGTGGCTCCATCCATCTGAATAGGTTCAGCGTTCATACACTCCAAATGTCAATTTCCATGTTTTTATGACTAAGTAAACTACATATAGTATCACCCCAGACACACATGACACAAACATAAAAACAAATACTGTTTCAACATAACCTGAATAGCTGTTAAACCACCTTATTCTCTTTCCACTGCCTCAGTCTCCTGTTTCTTTCTGCATGTCTCACTGTTACTTTGACCCAAAGTAACACATCATTTATGCAAGTTGTGTGTGTGTCTGTGTGTGTGTGTGTGTGTGTGTGTGTGTGTGTGTGCAATTGTGCGGCGTTACAGCCATACTCAACTTCCTGTCTGTCAATCACAGATAAGATGACTCTACACTCTAATTGGCCAATTTATGCCATGTCATACAACAGAACATCCTGTGTGTGTGTATGTGTTTGTAACACACACACACACAGTGTTAATATTGGTAATTGATCAAATGAAGATTTTCATATATGACCTCATAAGTAGAGCGAGAGAACATTTGATAAAATTATAGTGAGAAAAATGGGTGGAGAAAGGATGACTATCTCTTCTGGTTGTGCACTCTCCTTCATTCCTTCATGTAAAAAAAAACACACACACGACGCCATGTCCTTGCAGGGAACTCAAAACATTCTGCAAATAGCATCTCCCTCAGTACAATCTGCTGTGTGTATGTAAGTGTGTGTGTAGAGTGCACCTTTTGTTAAACTTTCACTATGTGTGCCCGTGCGTGTACGTGTGCGCATTGCTACCTTGATACCACAGGCTTGTTCCATCAGCCTTCGGGCGTTCTCAGCGGCTCGGTAACGTTTGGGAAGCTGAACTCTGAAAAACTTCAGTGCTCCCTCGAAGTCAGCCTGCAAAAGATCTTCTCTGGACGTCTGAAACACGCGCGCGCACACACACACACACACACACACGCGTCAAGTATTAACTGAGAATAAACATACTTGGCATTAAAGTACAGTACTTAATACTTAATAATATGGTGGTATTAAAAGGTGGTTAGATACACCACTGCCGCCCTCTTGTGGTGGATTAATCTACGGTCAAACTCCGGAGAGATCAGAATGATTTATCAGCAAGTCTCGTAGACAGAAGCAGCTCAATAGAGTTTTTACCACAACACAGACAGGGAATGGAAGGTTCTGTTACACATGCTGCTATAGCACGAGGCTCATATGTCCACTGCCTAGATTACATTTCACCTGGTGTTAACATCTGTGATAAACACATCAAACACGTAATCGCTCATCTCTACACATTTGGCTGATATTACAAGTCTCATAGCAAACTCTAGGAACTGATTTCTTAATCAGAACACAATGAAAGTGAAACAGTGAAAGTTCCTCTATACTGTAGGCATGTCTGGGAGGATTGACACCTGTCCTCTCTGGCCTGCAACTCCTTCAAATGGTGTCCAAACGGCGTTTGTGCATTGTGTGCAAGTCACAATATCAGAATAAACCCAATAGGCAATTTATTGTAGAGAAACAGAGATGGCAGGATGGACAGCAGATCAGCACCCCCCCCCCGCCCCCTCACCGCCAACAGCCTAGGGACGAACAGCCGGTGTCCCATGCCAAGCAAGTCCATCACCCTGCCGCCCCCCGCTGGCTTCTCCTCCTCCGGCTCGGCCGGCCCGTCCTCTGGCGGGCTCTGCACCGCCGGGGGGGGCAGCCGGTTGCCCGAGGCCGCCGCGGCCGGAGGGGAGGGGGGCTCCCGCTCTGGGGCCAGCGTGACCCGCGGCTCCAGCGTGTCGTCCGGCTGGAGGAGGTGGAGCCAGACGTGGGCGTCTCTGGTCGAGGGCTCTGGAGCTACGGTGGGCTGGGGGGAGGGAGGGATCCGGGTGGCGTGGCGGTCGTCAAAACCACCGCGACATGGGGGATTTGTGTGGCCGGCTGCTTCAGCGGGAAAGGGCTCTACTGGTGGGGCGTGGCGGGAAGTCAAGACGTCTCCAATGATCTCCAACGAGATGTTAATCAGTGGGAAGCCTAGACGCATCTAGACGAGCAGTGGAAACCCCTGGGCTGAGCACCTCTTTCTCTTAAGCACGTGCACGCTACAGCATACACCTCGTGTCCCATCCCTGCCTCTACACTGGCGGGGAAGTGAGCTTCAGCTCTGCACGAGCGCACATTCCATCGGAGACTCCTTCCGGGTGGGGTCCAGTTCGGCAGAGCCAATCGCAACGAAGATTTCGCCCGGACGGAGCGTGGTCCCGCCCGCCGGCCGAATTATGTCACAAGACGCGGTTGCTCGTCCATTGCAGCTAGTCCTGTCACGCCGTTGCCTGGCAACAAACACAGCTGATATCCTTCAACATCATCTGTGTGTCCAACCTGGCTGACATACACGTGGACCTTTCCTCCCAGAAGACTGTCCATGTAGAGCAGGGCTGGTGTGTGTGTGTGTGTGTGTCTGCCTCTCTCTCTCGCTCTCTGTGTGCTCTATGATGCTAACAGCTAAAGCCTAGCAGGGGAGCCTGCCGCTCCCACACTGAGCAGGAGAGAAGAGGTGCAGACGGGAGGGGAAGACGAGGAGGAGAAGCAGGATGAGGAGGAGGGGATGGAGCCGAAGGGGAGTCCAGCTCCAAGCAGGCGTCCACCAGAGGAGAGGAAGAAAAATGATTTGGGAGAAAAACAAAAAAACATACAGAAGAAAGCTCCCTGCTGCCCCCAGGCTAACAGCTAAAGCTAGCTGTCGCTACTGATGCTAGCGTGTGCTGAGGAGAAGGAGGGAGCGATGGAGAGAGAGAGAGAGAGAGAGGGGGGGGGAGGGAGGGCTCCAGGGAGTATGTCGTCATGCCTAGCCAATAGGAAAATAGGAGGGCAGCTGAGGAAGCCCCTTCTCTCTCTCCCCCTCCCCCCCCCTCCCTTAGGAGGGATACCTTTAAATGGAATATATTCTATTGTTTCTGTTATCCTTTAACCAGTTCTGATGTATGTGTATGATTCCATTACATACGCATATGTGACTTGTCTATTGAACTATACATAAATTAATTTGATTTTATATTGTAAATAGTGAAATAGTGTTTTCTATTTTTGTGTAATGTGGAGTCATTCATATTCAACTTTGAGCTGCAACTCTTATATTAAATTCCTCTTTTAAAAAGGTGACATATAAAGTGTATTATCGTTATTATTAATAACAAACAATGCAAGAAACGTGCACAACACATTGTCCAGCCCAGCCCAAACACTGGGCACCTCCCCCATACTGTGTACTTCTGCAGCTTTTAAACAGGAGGTGAGAGGGGCTGCTTCCAGTGGAAGTCACTTACATGTTACATGTTGAACAACTACATAGCGATGATAGTGAGTACTAACCTTCAGGAGTGCCAGGGCTACGTTGAAGATAATGTTTAAACCCTGAAGGAGAAAGAGAGAGCAAGTCAAAGTTGACAGAACCATAATGCCTATGCCCCTCCTCCCCTCCCCCTTCCAGCAGTGCCTTACTGTACATCACTCACACACACACACACACACACAGGAAGGTAAAATACCTTCAAATCCATTTTTACTATATGAATAATAATTATTCACTATGGCATATGTGGCACATAATATTTATATGTAATTGCCGCTGCTGTTTGTTGGCAGAGCCAAATAACCACAAAACAATAAAATAAAACCAATCGAACTGATCACTAAACCATATGTTTTAATTAATTGTGTTTGTCCTGCAAATGTGTCACCTAGACACCGTCCATTAAAACACAAATTTCCTCTGTTGCCTAGCCAACTGGTTGACGTGGCAACACAGAGCTAAAAATATCTAGGCCAAAAATAGAGAGAGAGAGAGAGAGAGAGAGAGAGAGAGAGAGAGAGAGAGAGAGAGACTCCCAGTTTACACACATTGCCTCTAGATGGTGCTAGAGTGCTGAGGTGTGGTCTTAGAGAGTCAGAGAAAGAGAAAGAGGGGAGCCAGGTTTACACACATCTAGCCTCTAGTCTACAGTGTGTGTGTGTCCACCCGTGCACTACAAGCAAATGTCAGTATATTCTCATCAAACAGCTGTTTAATGAGATAATTAAACATTTATGTCTAGCTTCCAAACAAAGAGGGAACAGCAAATAAAGATGATTAAGTTGCAACACCAGGAAACATTGTCAATTATTTACTGGTTATAACTAGCTAATTTTGAAAGAAATATAAGAAATATTACTTTTTAAGGTAATGGTGGACAGGGTACTTTCTCTGTCATAATCTTTAAAAAGGCCTATACAACAGTTATAACATTAAACAACTATTACCTATATATAGATATAGAGGATTAATTGCGGTCTGAGCAGAGAATGACACGGACTCTCACTGTGTGTGTGTCGTAATATGAGCTCCTCTATTCTTTGCTTACATAGCCATACCGGCTGCTCATGCACTCCTGCATGTTAGTGTGTGTGTGTGGCCAATGGAGCATTTGCTGTGGTTCAAGATTCTAGTGTACTTAGTTTGACATCTAATTCCTATTAGATGTCATGTAGATCCACTTTAATATATGAAATCTTATATAGTAGTCAAGCTAGTGGCGCAGTTGAATGGCTTTACATTAACATAGAACTGAATGGAGAACACGCCCTTTTGGCAGAATATAATGAGTTACTGGTAGACATATTTATCTATATTAATCTTGAGCAGTATCATTTCCATTTACAGAAAGAAATGGTAAACACTGAGCTGCTGGGTTCACTGTGCAACATGCTGAAGCCCCTTTCCAGGGATGTCTGCAGCCAGACAACATATAGCTGGGGATGTTCTGAGCTCACAAATAGAGTGCAAACATTGTGGCTTAAGATGCGTTTCTACCACAGGAACTTTACCCAGGAACTAGGAACCTTTAAAGGAATACTGCGTTTCCACCGCAAAAACTTTACCCAGGAACTAGGAACCTTTAAAGGAACATAGCATTCATACGCAGGGACCAGTGTGATAGTGTTCTATGCATATGCACAGTAGGCGTGTGACAATATGAAAAGTTCACATCACAACGATTATCCTGACCAAAATAATTGCGAATTGAAGATCTTATAGCCATCAAAATATGCTTAAAACTCTTAAAACATACTAGAATCACTGTATCATACAGTTGGTTAATAATCAAATATCATATTGCATCAAAGGACACATTGTATCTTTTTGTTTTGAAACCAGAATTTCAACAATCGATTTATCTTTGTTATGTGGGAGATACAGTGGGCAAGCAGAGCCTTCAGCCATGGTTACGACTGACTGGGAAGATGTGGGCTAATAAATACATTTGGAAATCAATACAATTGGACTGCATGAGTGAGAGACAGTTATTTCAAGTCATTCATGCTGATGTTAGGATGTTCATGATTAACACGATAATGGAAATTCACCATACTAAAATGATGTAGTATTTTCATCTTAATTCAATCGGATCATTCTATCCCAAATTTTCGCTCCACAACAACCCCTAGTGTACTCATGAGGAATGTGAAGATCTTGATTTATTTTCAAGGCATATAAAATAAATGTCTGCTAAATTAAGCCAGAATTGTGAAACAGTTTGTGCATGTACAATACAAGACCTAATTTTAAAGACGGTTAATTCCAAAGAACTCTGGTATATGGTACTGCAGAAATAGACAACACACTCAGCATGAAATATTGCATTAACTCTGAAGGCGTAATAGCAATGGCGTGTAGTGCAGAAACCTGCTGACCCTTCAGATCACCCATTTTCAGGAGAAGGGGTCGTAGGAGGAGCGTACATCTATGTTTGTTGTTGTTTGTAGTTTTGATTGGCTAACAAAGACTGCACCTTTCCCCTAACTGGAAAAGATGTAAGAACACATACTTGAAGCTAATGTGCTTTATATATATGTATATAATTTTTACTATACTATATTATGTGATGTTTATTTGTGAAATTGTAATGCATAAAATGCTTTTCATATTAAAGGGGTGTATAAAAGTGTGCTCTTGTCTCATTTTGGTCTCTGACAGCACACCACTGCGTAACAGGCTATTTTGCTGTCAAAACATAAATGTTGTGTATATTATAACCAAAATATTACGTTTTTTATTTTTAACCAGGCAAATACTGATAGCTGGCTAACGGAAACGCTACTGTGCACTACAATACATCACCTTTATACAGCATCTACATATAGAAAGAAGAGCATTTTTGTATTTTTGATGGTATTGAAAATCCTACCCTGGTATAACATGATACCACCAAAGCCTATATACCGCATTATCCAGACTGAAAATAGCATATATTACATGGCATCTTGTGTATTATGTCAACTGCATGCCAACTACATCCAAGACATGGCACTGTGTGAAGACTGGCTACTGTAACAAAAAGAAAATAATATAAATGTGACTTATAGACCAAAGAAACGATTATACAGACAATTTTTTAGCATGACTAATACTTCAGGTAGCTTCACTTATCATTACATTTAATATTTATTCATATGAATCCATCCATCTGTGCATGCATCCACACCCTCTCTCAGAATGCTGAACCTTTGTCAGTACCTCCCACAGCAGCAGGTCTGTTATGTGGAACACCATACACAAGGGGAACTTGGCTGTGAAGAGCGTCAGGAACCACTGGGAGGCGTACATGTGAGCCTCCAGGTTCAGCTGCTGGAAGTGGGACCACAGGTCGGGCAGCTGCTCCTGCAGGAGCATGGTGGAGGAGGTGCTAGAGTTATGGGGTGTCAACCAGCGGCCTATTGCTCCAGTATACAACACAAGTGTGATGTTAGGTTAAGCCTGGTCTTAGCAACACTGCAACTGACACTGAGATTCTCTTCAACTTGCTCAAATTCTAGCATAAATGTATAATTGTTGCGTGTACAGTAGGACAAATACAGACCACAGCAGAGACATACACGGTAGGGCTGAGTCAGGACACACAGAGACAGCAGAGGACCAGGCTTTCTCCTGGTTACTGACCTGCATTAGTTTCTCTAGCTGGTAGAACTTGCAGTGCAGGTCCTCAAAGTTGTTCTTGTAGAGCTCTCTGAGGCCGTAGTCATACATGATCTTCACCAGCACACAGAAAGCCTGCTCCTCCGGCATCTGTGCATGGTGGAATAGTGTGTGTAAGTGTGTTTAATAGTGTGTAATAGTGATAATGTCAATCACACTGGGTTCACATGTGAGGCCACATCTTATGAACACAGTTAATAGTCCATACAGTTGAGCCAATGCTAACTATATCGGTTACCATGGTGACCTCCATGCAGAGGTGAGTAGTAAGGAGTTTCACTTACTGTTGCATTTACACTTATTGTTACATTTATTTAAAATTACTTTTTGAAGAAATTGTACTTCTAAGAGTAGTGTGAACGCAACGTACTTTTTTACTTTTACTCAAGTATATTTGTGAATTATTTATTTTACTACAATATATTGGGCTGTATTCCAGTCGTTACTCGCTACATCAATCCAGCCATTTCGTAGATACTTAACGTAAACAATGCAACCGATGTCGCAAATGTTATTCCGGCATTCAAAGTAGATCACAGAGGCTGACTGGCGCCGCAGAAAACAGCGTGTCACAGCGAGGGTCAACGTAAACATAGAAACTCACTACAACTGAACTTCCACTCATCTGGCCAGCAATGTCCCCATGCCTGCCACACACACACACACGCTATTGACTGCCTGAGTACAGTGCAAGAGGAAGAGATCCCGGAGCTGTTGACACAAGAGCTGTGGACTGTGATTATTCTGAGCAGGCCAGCACGCATGATGTGAGAGAATTACAAAATAATACATTTCTTCTCACCATTTACCTTGTTGTCCTTATAAATTGATACTTTTTAGAAATTAAGTCACGAGGGTTTGAAAAGTTACTAGGCCGAAATCAAGTTAGCAACACTGTGTTCGTGCTAATCCACCATGACAAACACTAAAGAATAGGACAGCATTACAACTTTGGATACTTACATTCATGCTCTGCTTAGGCTATTTAGAAATAAAAGATGCCAAAAATCTTTTTTTGTATTGTATGAAAAAGTAACTCATACTTCACTAGATACTTTTTTTTACTCTTACTTAGTAGTAAGTAGTAATCTTTTGGATGACTGCTTTTACTTAGTCATTATTATTTTTAAAAAGTAAAAGGACTTTTACTTGAGTAGTTTTTCTACTACTACCAACTCTACCCACCTCTGCCTGCATGGAAGAGAGAGCCCACACAAGAATAATAATAAATAGATAATTCTGTTTCAATACAATTATTTGAAGATTCATCTCACATCAGCTGTACATTTTTAGTAATTTTCTCATTGATTAAGTTGAAATTGAAGATAGATAGAATTGTGTCTAATAATAATTTGACAAATAAAGTATGACTTAAATAGTTCAGATGTGACAGGGAACTTCTGTATTAGGGATTAGCTCGCCAAGAGGTGGAAGGAGAGTATTAAAAATAAATAACTGTACTTGATAAATCCTAAAGCAGAACCTTTCAAGCATGTCAAGCAAGTCAATTAGAACAAAGTTGATAATATAATAGGTTTTACCTGGCAGGGAGGAATGCTACTTAATTTGTAACTGACAAAAACCTTACCCACCTCTTTGTCATGTTGATAAAATTGCCAATTCCCAGAAGTTTCTGATTCTATCCAACAGTTTCTATTAGTTTTTTTTTTTATTTATGGCCGTACCTTCCCGTGGAATGGGAAAGACAAAGAGAGAGGGGGAGATGTTTGTGCCCCATTAATAACCATGACACCTATCCTCTTCCTCTCCCTGCCCTGTCTTCTCTACTTCACGCTGACCCCATTTAGACCTTCCATCTTCCAAATACAGCATTCGCCTTGTGGCCAGGTCAGAATGAGGCATTGGAGACACACTTGACATTACGTCTGTCCAGTAGCAATCAGGTGGAAGGAGGGTCATTCAGTCACAAGCCTCCCCCTGGGTTAAATCTTTCTCCCCTGCTCCTTGCTAACCTGTCATTCTGACACTTCCAACTCACAGCCAACAACCATCAGAGTGGATCAAACCTTTTTGGGGGCGGATTCCGAGATTATTTAAAATATAAAGTATATATATATTAGGGGTGTAACGGTTCGTGTATTCGTATTGAACCGTTCGGTACAGACGTTGCGGTTCGGAACATGCACCATACCGTTCGTTTGAACGGTATGGTGCGAAGTTGAGCATAATCCGGAACCAAAATTCAGACGCGAGAGT
>JAODUK010044930.1:5556-20089 GCA_027564635.1 Typhlichthys eigenmanni
CCCCCCCCCCCCCCCCCCACACACACACACACACACACACACACACACACACACACATACACACATACTGTGGCTGTGTGTGTGATGGATCGTGGGCCATTCCTCTGTGTGAAGGCTGGTGGTACGACACTCTGTGAGACCACACACCATCGGCTTCCCTCTCCACACTATGACGGATGCCCTGACCCCTCTCTGCGTCTGAGGGCAGGCAGACACAAGCCAGCTCCAGGAGATAACATGCAGAACACCTCACCAGTGGGTTCAGGGCTGCTGCTCTGAAGGCAGGAGCATCCCGGGTCTTACGGCAG
This sequence comes from Typhlichthys eigenmanni, assembly GCA_027564635.1. Classification (NCBI taxonomy): domain Eukaryota; kingdom Metazoa; phylum Chordata; class Actinopteri; order Percopsiformes; family Amblyopsidae; genus Typhlichthys; species Typhlichthys eigenmanni. The sequence goes on from JAODUK010044930.1 coordinate 5,865, forward strand.
CCATATGGCAGCTCATAAGCCTCCTTGCTGTTTTGGTTATGAAGGACGGGATGTATTGAAGATCTGCCTCGTCATCTGTCAGCCGCTAATTGGGATACGTTGCGTGTCAGTTTTGTGTGGAGAAGCAGCGTTGACAAGGATGGCAAAGTGGTCAATATAGATTACCTTTAGCATGCAGTAGCAGAAGAAACACAATTAATCCATGAAGCCACCACTAATTGAGAGCAGCGTTAGTTCTGACAGGCCACGGAAGTCCGCGCGCTGCTGGCTATGAGCTGATAGTCAGCCGCCACTCAGCTAATTACTACATACCAGTTGACCCACCCTAATCTATTCATCTGCCTGTAGAAGGACTTCCTTGCCTTGCTAGTTTACCATTTTGCTGTATGATTCTGTTGGGGGGGCTGTTGGTGTGGGCCTGCGGGGGGTGTTAAAGATGGTTAGATACTAGATAGATTAGATTAGATAGAGTGGCTTGACTGATATTTATTAGGAGAGACAAATATGTACAGTGTGGAGCAGAGAGAGAGCGAGACAGAGCGCACATATTTATTGCTAAATATGATGCACACTTGAGTATCAAGACTTTTTAATTTATCTTGATTCAAATGTAATGTGACAAAATGTGTTAATGTTCAAGGAGTATGAATAATTTTGCAAGCCACTGCATAGTAGCGCACATAGCAGGTGCATAATGCACGTACAATCTCCTTTTTATACGTACAGGGATGGGCAGCAGCACACAAATATGCAAAGGATTAAAAATGAAAATACTACAATGTGAAATACTATTAGTGTGTAGCCGACATCAACATATTATAGGGATCTTTTGCCTAGATGGTCTGCTAAAGCGCTTTCACAAACGTCTCGGTATAAAAGCAATCCGCCCACAATGTAAGCGTGACTGGATTTTTTAAAGGGATGGGAGATGTCACCCGGATTGGTTTATGGAATGTTACGCCCAAAACACACCCATGAATAATGAAGAGAGTAAGTACAACCCTTATGAACTGTTTATTAAAATAGCTGAAGTGGATTTGGACACGCCTTAATGCAGTGTGCGCCCTGCGCTTTAGACCACGCCCCTTTTGAGCATCTCTGCTGACAGTATGACACCTCCTTGTAGAGTTCAATAGAGTCACACGCGAGACGAACATTAACACAGGATCTTATCATATAAATGGGATATTGAATAATATATAACTGTGAACCTGCAATGAGGAAATTATAAAAGTAACGTGTACCTTTTTGTTTAAAAGCTCCAGGAGAAAACAAAGCAGAATCAATCAATGTCTTCTTTCTCAAATGGAAGCTAAACACAGCTTTTAAAATTCAATCTCCCCATCCTTCACGGAGGACCAGGGAATAGCCTGGAGAGACGGTGTCGATATAGCATACAATCATTTGTGGAAGCTAAGATCATGATTGTAATTTCAATACAACGAACGGTTCAGCCATCACTGGGAGCCGTGCTGCTCTGCTTCCAACCCCGACTGTATGTTTCATACTGTATGTTTCATACTCAGCAGAGAACTCAACCATTCACAGCTTCTAAAAGTGGCAACACAAGGATATCACAATACCACTAAATGGATTTATTCTATAAATTAAATTGTATTTTATTTTAATAATGTGGAAAAAAGAAAATATTACCGTCCCACACAGACAGGAAAGATAAATGCTTCAAATGTAAAAGTGAAGAACGAAGCTTTAGATTAACTGTAGAGAATTAATGAATAGTTGAAGGAAATTAAATTGACCTCTGAATAGAAATATCAATTAATGAAGGGGATACATGCATCAAGGTTATGAGCACTGCATAGAAGTAATAACAGCTATTAAAATGTCACCATTAATCGAATATTGACTTGCTACAGATGAGCTGTGATTACATAAAGAGATTTGAATGCATGTAATCCTCTGTCTGCAGGGGAGGTGACCAGGTGATTGTCCTGCAGGTTAAGCTGCTAAGACAAATGCACAGGAACGCATTTGCACAGCGGAATCAATGGGATTCTCTTCTGCTTTTGTTCTTGTGCTTTGAAGTTAGACGTATCCGCTGCCATAACAACCGCCTAAGCTATCTGGGCATGAGCCAACAAGGACATACTTAGCAACAGCGTGTAGTTGAGATAAGACTTAAAGGGTCAGTGAACGTTGTGCTTATAAAACTTTTGATAATTTCTGCTGATGAACAGTCTTCAGGCTTCTCTTTAACACAGGAGATGTTGTTATTCATTTATGACCATCGCTCATGTCGACAAGAATATACACCTGTCTTGTAGAGGCTGCAATGTTTCTGCACATACAGGAAGGTATAATGATCTGACATGCTCAAACATAGATTTATACTGTCTAAAATGCCTTGTTATTAACACAAGGGCGTGTATGGTTGCCTATATACTTTGTATTCGCAATTTATGGTGTGTGTCTCGCTGATTTCAAACGCATTCTTCAGTTGTCAGCAAACAGTAACAAAATCCAACGCTCGCATGGAAGAGCTTTCAGTGGGTAAACCTTCCAAGCCGGTGCTTCGACCATGTGCTGTCAGTACCTGCTGTTAGCAGGATCATGGGCGTGTGTTCAGTGTTGTATGCCTCTTGTCTTGAACGACACCCTGTCTATCTTGCTGTAGTCCAGATGAGCAGATGTGGGAATGATTGGCAGAGTGAAACTTAGGGGCAGGTGCATGTGTGTGTGTGTGTGTGTGTGCGTAGTATACTGTAACATACACTAGAGGCACACTTGGACAGCAGCTGTAGTTTGGTCATCGGCTGTCTTAAATTTTCCCAGCCAGGCATCCAGCCAGCCAGCCAGGCAGCCAGCCAGGCAGCCCAGCTAGCAAGTTCTCTCTGCACAGGGCTCCATCATCCCTTCCCCCATCATTTGACACCAGCTGCTCATCTCCCTCCCTGGCTGTACCTGTCAGCGAGGGTGTGGATGGCTTTGGGCTGCTTCCAGGTCAGCTGGCTGTCTGCGTGTGTCTGCAGCCTGCTTGGGGAGCGTGGCTGTGGGGCCAGAGAGGATAACTCCAGCTGCAGTGCTAGCTCCACAATTACAGAGTTATATCACAGGAGCGATGGATTGTAATGGCCATCATCCGTCTATTGCGATCCTCGTCCTGCAGTGCACGGGCGCCTTTCAATTACTGTTCAGGCGGTGCCAAGAGTTGTGCTGTGCAAATGTTTAAGGTACAAATGAGTGACTTGTTCACATGAATCTGAAAGAGGCATGTTTGTGTGCATTGTTCTTTTAAAACATTCCGTCATTTACAAATCTGATCTGTCCTCGTGAAAGGCAGTGCTCAGACATACAAGCAGTGTTTGCACACACCCCCTCAGATGTCCACTACGACTGATGCTATGCATTATGTAAATGCTAATTCATAGTAATTAGACAAAAGTTTGGTCAGGGTTCCCTAGTGGGGTTCGTCATAGCGAGTAAACTGCAATTAACGCTGTCAGACCGATGCCTCCTCCTTCCTTTGATCTCCTCGGTAACGCAAGCAGCGCATCTCTGTGTCCAACGGCAGCTGCAGAAGTAGCACACACGTGTCGAGAACATCTCCATCCACGGGCCTAGAGAGGGATAGAGAGGACATAAACGGCAGGATTAGGCGCTGATGTGCAGTGCTATTTGTGGCTCTGCAGGGACCACTGCTGAGAAGTGGGTCAGGAGAAGGAGAGGTGCCAAAGGCTGATGTTCTCTCCTGGGGGATGGAGAGAACATCAGCTCTCAGCAGGGAGCCAAGATGGCGGTAAACATGGAGTTGTGTAAAACCTCGTCTTAACTCGACGTATTCTACGGAGACGGCTCTCATTCATGGGTGCCGGGGAGGTCTTCCGTCAGTGACATCTGCAGGGAGAATCTTTTGTTTGTTTCATCCCCCTCCCTCGCGTTCAACAGCTATATTATTTATCGCCAAGCTTTACCCGCAGCCGCTGAGGGCAGGCGCTGTGCGCCCTGACAAGGTCGCTGGCTGCCAGGTGATTCCTCCCAACCGTACCCTGTCTGACACAACGCTCTGAAGCAGATCAGTCACTGTTGCTTAAGATGGTGACGTGCAGTCGGGAGCTAGCAGCCTCCACCAGCGCTTGCCGCTGATTGAGACGGATTATTTAAGATAACAAGGTTAGCAGACTTCCCCCGGAACTTGGACACGCCGTCCGCTAATTAAGAGTTGCGTTTGCTGGCAGGCCCGACGTGCACAGACGTGCACACATGTGCACAGACGTGCGCACAGCGGGCTCCATCCTGAGAGACGGGGATGGATTGGAGGAGAGATAGGGGAGATGAGGGGAAATGGGGGAGACAGGGGAGAGAGGGGTGGAAGAGCTGGCAGCCAGACAACATTCTGGTGGAGGTGAAGAGCAGGAGGACAGACAGGCAGGAGGACAGACAGACAGGCAGGAGGACAGACAGGACAGGAGGACATGCAGGCAGGAGGACAGACATACCGGAAGACAGACAGACAGGACAGGAGGACATGCAGGCAGGAGTTACATTCTGGATGGTTATCTGCTGAGCAGATAGCCCCCATCTGCGCAGCAGCTCCTGGGGCTTTGGAGACGAGCAGGAGACGAGCGGGAGGCCCGGGCGGCTCTGGAGAACAGGCTCAGACGCCATCAGCACGATAAGGAGCAATGCCGCAGGGTTGAGAATGGGTTTTCAGGCTCGCTAGTTGAGTCACACCGTGTCCTGAAGTGAGACACTATGAGCCATAACAGGGCGTGGAACACACCGACTGTGTGGCGTATCCAATCCTCCAGAGTTGTGAGTGGGGCTACAACCCCCCGCGCCCCACCCAGCCCAACCTCCAGAAGACGATCTTCTCTCTGTGCGTGAAGCCTCAGAGGTACAGGTGTAATTAGAGCCCCTCCAGCCGTGAACAACAGCATGAAGGCCCCCACACTCGAGGCAGCGAGGCTGCGTGAGAGTCCCACATCGGCTCTGCGCTTGTTTATGTCCCATCCATCTTGAGGGCTGTCGGCCAGCCCCGCCCCCAACGCACACACGCGTCGGTGGGGAACGGGGGCTGTCGGCCAGCCTCGTCCCCAACACACGCGTCGGTGGGGAACGGGAGCTGTTGGCCAGCCCCGCCCACACCGAACGCGTCGGTGGGGACGAGGTGGATGAGAACCCACCCGCTCTATCATGCTTCTGCTTCAGCACCAACACCAACGCCTCTACCCTTCCCCAAGCCTCCCCCTCCCCCCACGGTCTCTGCAGTGCTACGTTCTCACACCCTAATGATAGCGCTGTTTGTGCTGCTGAGCAACATAATGGGGAGTCATTTTTACTCTTCGGCACCTGCTCTGTTTTGGACGCTGCTCTCATTACCCGGAAAGACGAGGCTGTGCCGGTGGCTATTACGGAGCAGGGCATCGTAGATGGGCACCGCACGCACACACACACACACAGACACACACACACACGCACACATGCACACACACACAGACACACACACACACACACACACACGCACACACGCACACTCACACACAGACACACACACACACAGACGCACACACAGAGACATACACAGACAGACAGACAGACAGACAGACAGAAGGCTCTGTGGGTTAGCAAGGTGTCAGCGCTGCATGGCATTAGCCAACACATACGACAGGTGCCACTGTCTGGTACTGTAGGTACGTGGAAGCGAGGCGTCTCCAATGTGTTAATAGAGGCTGTCCCCGCCCCGTACTGTAAGATGTGTCTTAATTCACAGGTGTTGTCCTGAAGGCTACATGGTAAATGGATGCATTCATACAGCGCTCTTCTTACCTTCTGTACAGTATCGACTCACATTCACACACCGATGGTGGAGTCAGTCACGCAAGGCACCACCTGACCACCAGGGGGAGCAGTTATGGTTGGGTGTCTTGCTCAGGGACCCCTCCATACTTGGAGAAGAGTTAGCTGGGTTTGAACCAGCGACTTATTGGCCCTATGGCCAACAGGGCACACAATCGCTGCTTGTAAACAAAACTGTTAAGTGGACTTTTTTGCATTCTTTTTATGCAGCAGCCCACAAGTTATCATATACACTTATAGCATTTCTCAGAATGCTTTATCCAAAGTGACATGTATACATGTCACATACATAAGTGTCTGAATGGACATACGTACAAGCAAGCAGCACAACATGTCATGATAACTGCGTTCCCATGGCATCTCACCATTACATAGCAAAACACCATTAAGTGCTTCAAAACTAATTGCTAAGAGCCTAACATGAAAAACATTTTCCAACACATGATTCCAACCTGTCAGGTCCAGGAGACAGACATGAAAGAGACAAACATCAGTCACTTCTTCCCAAAAAGTCTTGATTGCAGAACTGCACAAACAGTGCTTTAATTTGTGTGCGTGTGATGTGGATGGAAACATGTCATAGCTCCATGTCAGCTGAATCACAGGCTGTGTGGATCACACCATCATTCTGTATTCCCAACAGTTATTTCTATATTTTGGATTATGCTATCTCGGGAAGTGGCGTTATCTTCTCCTGGTGCTTGACTCTGGGTCAACACACTGGCTCTTAGGAAACACATCTCCCATTCATCTCCACGCCGGTGTTATTCATCTGCATCAGAGATCTTCGTCTTCATCAGTGTTTTTCATCTTCATCAGTTTTCTTCATCTTCATCAGTGTTCATCTCAATCAGTGATCTTCATCTTCATCAGTGATCTTCATTTCCATCAGTTACTCATCTGTTCGTTGCCCTTCACTGTGGCATGTGCAGCGTACTGGACCTTTTAGCTGGGCTCTCAAACACATTACCCTGGTTGCCGTGGTCGCTCCTGTGTCAGTACAGTTTGATTCAGTGCCTACAGCTACCTGAGCTACTCCAGCCTGAAGCCACAAAATGGCGCCAGCATTTACATAATGCGTTGCAGACTTTAAAGGCATAGTCAGCAGCTATTGCAAGCTAATTGTAAGATAATACACTTTTCTAATACACTATTTTTACACACAAATTCACCAAATATCTCCTTGCATTTCCACAGCTTATCGTTCTCTGTGCGTGTTGAACAAATGATGCGATACTTCTCCACAGCCCTGGCTCCATAAATAGGAACATAAGCAAAGTGGCGAACACCGCCGCGCCGGGGGGGGGGGTCATAGAAAGCCTTCTCGTTAATGACTGACCCTGCCTTTAAAGCACAGTGCAGTACTGCAACACCAAGGCTAAATGTAATAATCACTAAGATAATGCATGTGACTTAAAGGTTGATTATTAAGCTATCCTGGAGAAAGATGGTTGATATATGAACGCGGCATCTAAACAACACACCTCTCCCGTCATAGCCAGATAGGGTGCTCTGGGTCATACAGAGGCCTGGGCAACACATTGCCATGGCTGGTTTAATGTTGTGTGGTGCAGTCTGCTGACTCACCCTCGACTGACTGTAGTTTGGAAGCTCTGTTCACATGAACAAGCTTATGACAGGTGATTATACTATATTGCTCGTGGCGTGGATGCTACCTATATGACATGAATAGACAGTAAAGCATTCATATTGTCACGGTGGTGTTCTTGTTAGGCTACTAACTGTTGTTACTGCCTTAACAGCAGAACCATGGAAATAACAGAGTTGAGCCATCTCCTTTCACTCCAATGGACCGTTTTTTCACAGCAAAAGAACCTCAAAATAGTTCCCGGACGTTTGCCTAAATACTAAAAGTGCACTATGGTGCATTTATTGACTACTAACCAAAAACCGAAGTTAAATATCTGTGTGTGTGTATATATATATATATATATATATATATTGAAATTGCCCACCAAGCACTTCCTGGAACTGTTTTAAACTTAACTAAGTTAAGTTTAAAATAAGGTTGATACCTTTTAATTTTTGTTTTTTCTTTGTATTGATATTTTAAATGTATCGGTCATGTGCATGTGATGGTTGGGACGGTTGGGACGACGTCAGATAGTCTGCCGCTCTGCAGAGCGATAGTAGGCTTTGTTTGTCCACCATCGTTCTCCATCAAAATTCTTAACAGTAATAAACAGAAGTAACATTCTGCACACAGTACTCTGTGTAATGTGGTTTATACATATGTTCAGTATGGTCACATTTTGTTAATTTATTAATTTATATATTATTATCAAACATAATTTAGTGCTGGTCTTAAACCATTAGTATTTTATTGTTTTATAAAAGGACAATTTATACATTTATTGCATTTTGCTTTATTAATCATGGCTATTGTTATACTGCCTAACTTTTATGAACTTATGAACTAGCACAGAAGTATTGTATTGTGTATGTGATGCAGAGGCCGAAAGCCCAAGACAAATTTCCCTACGGGACAATAAAGTATACCTTACCGTACCTCCCTAGCAACCAAAGGCGCCCAAAAACAATATCACAAAATCACCATTGGTCACGCAGAGCGTCACATTAACAGTGCTACTGTGTTGCACTTATCATTCATGGCATAATTATTAATTTGACAATGTTATCACAAGGGCAGGGATGTAATATTGCTAGAAAATATTGACATTTCCATTTGTGATATAAAATATGAGAGCGTCTGAGCCAACTGCTCTCAGACATGAGCAATATTGCCCTCGGTAAAACTTCAGATAACAGGTTCCTTTGCAGGTTGCTAAACAACAAGGTGTGCGTTGGAGTTTGAGGTTTAACGGGTTCAAGAAGACTCTCTGTACACTATGTGCTACGCAAGTGCTTTAAAGGAAAGCTGAGGGTCATTGCTTCACAGTTAAAGTATATTCCATTTCATTCCCTCAGAATTAATCCTATGCTTCCTTTAAGACGTTTTTTCTTTTCTTCCTTGTGTGTTTCATTGTCTTACGGAGCTGTCTATCTATCTATCTGTCTGTCTGTCTGTCTGTCTGTCTGTCTGTCTGTCTGTCTGTCTGTCCATCACTGTTTTCCCAGTCTTATTTCTTTATCGTCTTAACTTGGCAGGTGTTTTTGTATCAGTTCAATATTTTCCTATTTTACAAGGTTAACTTTGACTGTGATTGAAATGCCCTGCGGCAGCTCTGCAATTCCAATTGTGCAGGTCCATCTATTTTAATGGAAGAGGGATTCATAATACCCAGTGGGGTTTATCTCTGGAAGAAGTTCACCATGAACTCAAATGTTGCAAGCCGCTCCTCGCTAAGAGTAAATCCACGGGGCATTATCTGACTTCCTCTAAATCACATCCACCTGCACCTCTACAAAGCCACAATAAGAGATATTACAAAATTGGCTGACATTATTAAGTATAACAAAACAGGTTCCACCACTTTGCATTGGCTGAGCATTTTGTTGTTATTTCTGCATGGAGTTTTCTAAATACATATTGAAGTAATTGAAGACTCTTGTCCAAAGGTTCAGTACGTTCAGTGCAGTACCATTCCTCTGTGAAGGAGCAGGACAGCTACTGGTGGGCCAACTCTGGGTCTTGAACCCATGACATTGTCACCATCCTTTAAGCTACGTGCGTGTGCCTGCCTACCTCTCTCTCTCTCTCTCTCTCTCTCTCTCTCTCTCTGTACACTTCTCTCTCTCTCTCTGTCTCAGTGTGTTCTAAAGCCCCTTCCCCCCCCCCTCCCATTTGAGTTGAGTGGGAGCCATTATGGAAGATGGTGAGTTAATGAACAGCAAATGGGAGAGGAGAGGAGAGGAGAGGAGAGGAGGGGGTAGAGTAAGGGGGGAGAGTGTGTTAATCATCTCCATTATCACGCTGCTTCACCCGTCTGCGACCAGCTCTGGTGTCGCTCCTTGAAGAACACCAGTGGGCAGGGTGGAAGGGGACTCAGAGGAGCCCCAAGTGGTGGGTCATGGGACTGCACAGGGTTTGATTGTGTAACACCAGCGGCGGAGATGTAAATGGTTCCCACTACAGACACTACAACAAAACTGTCTCTGGCTGTCTGTGTGTGTGTGTGCGTGCATGTGTGTGTGTGTGCGTGTGTGTGTGCATGTGTGTGTATGCGTGTGTGTGTGTGTGTATGCGTGTGCGTGTGTGCGTGCATGTGTGCATGTGTGTGTGTGTGTGTTTGCATGTGTGCATGTGTGTGTGTGTGTGTGTGTGCATGTGTATGTGCGCGTGTGCGTGCATGTGTGTGTGTGTGTGTGTGTGTGTGTGTACTCCTATTTCAGCTCAACCTCGATGCGCTCTGTCTTTGTGCAGGGCAGGTCAAAGTTCAGAGGTCAGACCGAGAAGGCACAGGGCAGGACGTGATCGGCACGGCAGTCGTTGCCATGGTTCTGGTTGCCACCGGCGACCACGGAGCAGTACGGCATGTGAAGTGTGTGCGAGGAGCTGACGATGCACCTATTGACTTAAAGGTGTAGTCGGTCCTTCTGAACACCTCTTCCCTTAGAAGCTCCACCCCCTCCGCTTTTCCAAAGCTGAGATATAGTTGTATGTGTTCATATTTACAGAGCCAGGGATGCATAGAAACACCAGATTATTATTTTAGCACAGCAGGAGAGATTCCTTGAATTTGACAGAAAGCGTCTTGCCTTATAATAGCTGACTATACCTTTTTAAAATGCAGGCGTGAAGTTAAAATGCATGTTACAATAACACCCCAGGCCAGGTTATTATTGTACCATGCATGATATCAGAGCTGGTTCAAAGTCTTCAAAGGAACAACTTGTGTCAAAGGTCCCACTATGGAACGGGGAACAGGAGGGATAGCCCTTCAGGCCCTGTGTGTTCCAGCAGTTTACACTTGACGAGGCTAGCAGAATAGAGTCTTCACAGGGAGGTCAGGAGGTTATCAAGATGTTCTGCTGCCATTTCATCGCTCGGAACACAGTGCAGGCTCCTGCTGGTTCATTGTGCGTTGTCAGTCAGGCGTGAGCGCGCATCGCAGCGTGTGAACAGATAATCATGTAGAGTCCTGCAGCGTTACTGTACAAACTCCATCTTGAGGCCTCCACTTGGGCCAGATCCAGATCACATCTCACATTATGGTTTCTATGGTGCTGTAGTGAAGACACAGCCAATGAGACGTGTGGCTTTAATAACAACAGTGTCCTGCAAGGGCCCTGTCTTCTGTTGGTTTTGATCTTTCCAGAAAAGTGTATTTCTCTGAGTGAGGAGCGCTGAAGTCAGAGTTATTATGTTCTCAGTGTGGCTCAACCGTCGTCTGCCTCCAAGCATGCAAGCTTCAGCCGTAAAACACAACAGCAATCCGATCGCTTTTCAGATGTAACATTCATACAAGATGCACACAGCGTCCATGGGGTCAGTGGGGAAACTCTGGCTCAAAAACAGTCCAATTATGTTGACTGTCGCAGCCTGCTGTTCATTTCAATGGATGCCAAGGGCTATGAGAAGAAGGCTTGTGAAGAAGACACACAGACAAACAGTGGGCCTCTCCTGAGCCAGTCTTATTGTCCGCTGGGCGTCGTGCAGCGGGAGAGGCCCATCATGTAGCCTGTTCAACGCCACTGTGTCCAGCCTCACGGTTTTCCTCGCCCCCCTTTATACATCTGCCTTTATCGACCGCTTGTGGCTCCAACGTTATCCCTCTGTAAGCAATTTAGGATACTTAGCTGTGAAATACCCTTTAAGAGCCAAGGGTGGCCCTGTCGCAGCCCCGTCAGGAGATGCGTCCTTTGATATACTGCAACAGAACCATGGAGGGGTTTATAGAGCGACGGCAGCCATTATTATTCTCCAGTGATATGACTTCTGTCTCCCAGCATCATTCATGCTAAGCTCTACGGTGTGCCGGGACTCTGCAGTGATGGATGGCATCCTGGGTGTTTGTTCTTCAGTCTGCAACGGACCACAGAGCAGCTTGACAGTGTGATCCACAACAGACGGGGAAATGGGTTGCAGAAGTATGACATCTGTTCGCCTCTCCTATGGAACCACAGATGGATGCATATGTTTGGTTGTGCCCGAAATCAAAGGGAACCAACCTTGGAAGAAAGACACAGAAAAGTATTCGGCAGCGTGAAAAGGGGAACGGGAGGGAGAGTGATATTTATTTTATTTTTGTCGGGTTGGTGGGAGCTGCCAATCACATTTTACCATGGTCTCTTTCCAAATCTCCTAAAAAAAGAGCAGAAAATAACATGTAGTCTGGTCTTCTTCCATTTCCTTTCAGTCCTGCATTTTATTTTTGGAGCTTGAGTAGCTTGGTGAAATGATGCTCTGTAGCGAGCCACAGATCTGGGACCAGCTCTGTAGCGAGCCACAGGGCTGGGACCAGTCCTGCAGGTGTGGTTGGAAAGGCAGAGCAGCGGTAAAAGCGCAGAGACCTTGCTAGAACACGCGTGTCCTGTGATATTGGGCAGGAGGAGACAAAGGCACATGATGTGATCAGACATAATTGGACATCGTCCTTAAGGTTGAGACCACATTAGAAATGAAAGCAAGGGTGCATGTATCTTTACAAACCACTGGCCGATGTCTGGGCAGGACAAAGGTCATGAATGGTAAAATCACAGCAAATAGATTTCGTCATATTTAGCCATAAAATGAGACCGTGACTCAGAAGATAAGTTTTATTTGAGTTATGTGGCATTGGTTATTGACAGTTATGAACCAGTGTTACTTGTAATAGGGACCAGGACACACATAGTCATATTATGTGAGCGAGTCCTGTGTATTGCATACCAATGCCCAAGCACCCAGTACACAGTGTCTTGTCAGGGAGCTAACTGTTTGTTTCAACCGTGCGGGCGTGTGCTTGTTCCAAGAAGACTCTCCCCTCTCTCGTCTGTTCATCTTCAAACGTCTACTGTACTGTAGCTAGTGACTGCATTGTGAAGCCAGTCAATTAGGCTACAAGTTTGTCTCCTTCCATCTTTTGACTTGAATGCCTTTCCCCTCTCCGCTCTGCTTGGCTGTGTTGCTGTCTCGTTAAGGCCCAAGTGCACTTGTGTGGACACGGCTTTGTGCCGTGACCACGTGGATGAGTGCTCTGACTTCATTCCTCCTCTCCTCTTTCAGGGGCGTCTCAGCGCCCATGTTTATAGCTAGCTAGCATCTCCTGGGCGCATAAGCAGTTTCCCATGCACAATATGGGTGTAATTAAGTATTTGTAACATGTAGCATGTAACATGTAACATTAACTGTTAAGGCGTGTTATCTGCTTAGAACACCGTCTGTAGAGCTCATGCAGTAAGGACACAACATCTTGGTGCACCGCAGATGTCGGTGCAGGTCACAGGTATTCCTGGCTGCAGTACAGGTGCTGGCCACTACACCAGTCAGGGAGCAAGCCTGGCTTCCTCTCGCTGGGGGCGTGGCTTCCTCTCCCTGGGGGCGTGGCTAGCGGAGAGAGGGTTGGGGGGGGGCAAGTGTGATCTTTTCCTCATCACGTGCCACAACCCTTCCCCATAAGCTTTGCCTGGGGGGGGGGGGGTAAAGGTCATCCAGCACCATCTCAGGTGTTGGAGAAGCACACATCTATTTTTAATGTGTGTGTGTGTGGGGGGGGAGGCTGTCAGGATCGATGGTCTGTCTGTGTGGAATAAATCATAAATCATCGTTATTGTTTTTCTTTTCTCATGAACGCTTCGTTCCGTCGAAACATCCGTCCTCCTTGTCTGACTCTTCTCTCCCGCAACACCAGCAGTGTCCAGCAGGGTGTTTAGCGCCAGCCGCCTCACACCCCGCTTTGCCCTTGGAGCAGCGTTTCACTGCCCCAGCGGGACATGCACCTGTAATCCTCGTGGCTTTTGAACACTTCTCATAATTTCAATACCATCAAATGCTGTGCAGCGTGTGTCCACTCTTAAATCACTGCCCCGAGAATTAAAAGCCTCTGAATCTGATCTAAAGCCCTTTTACTTCCACACTATATAAGATAAGAGCGAGAAGCAGGGGGGGATTAAATGCCTCGCCCATCAGCTAACTGTCCCTTTCTCTCTCTCCCTCTCTCCCTCTCTCTCTCTCTCTCTCTCCCTCTCTCTCTCTTGCTCTATCCATCTCTCTCTATCTCTCTCTCTTGCTCTATCCATCTCTCTCTATCGCTCTCTCTCTCTCTCTCTCTATACCTCTCTCTCACCATCTCTCTCTCTCTCTCTCTATACCTCTATCTCTCACCATCTCTCTCTCTCTCTCTCTCTCTCTATCTCTCTCTATCTCTCTCTCTCTCTCTCTCTATCTCTCTCTCTTGCTCTATCTATCTCTCTCTCTCCAGCTCTCTCTCTCTCTCTATACCTCTATCTCTCACAATCTCTCTCTCTCTCTCTCTCTCTCTCTCACTCTCTCTCTCTCTCTCTCT
>JAODUK010044941.1:0-20088 GCA_027564635.1 Typhlichthys eigenmanni
GTGTTGGAGCAGGGAGACACCTAAAACATGCAGGGCAGCGGCCCTCCAGGACTGGAATTGAATAGCCCTGCCCTAGACCATCGGTACCCATAGTTTTTAGGCCAGGCACCGCACCCCCTTCTATAATAGGATTATGTTGACGCACATTTAGTTAATCTTAAAGAGAGAGAGAATTATAATGATTTAAACGAAGCATTCAAATTCAAAACCAGCCCAGCCGATGTGTAATGTGTAAAAAGCAGAGTGTACACACATTGTCCACCTGCCATAGGCGATACTGTATATATAATGTGCTTCGCGCTGACTTTAGACCAGGTTTTTGCTAGTCAATCGCGCAGCCACTGTCCACTGCCTCAATATAGCGATGCGCCAGCAATGCACTAGACCACACCTCGTATATAGACAACTGCATTTGCTTTTCAAACAATGTGGGCACTGGACGGGAGAATGACAACTGAGTTGGTCTGAAACTAGCAAAGACGCTTGCGTTCCCGCTTTGCGCCGCATTGCGCCGGATGTAAAATAGGGCCTATCATGTTTAGACCAACATACCCACGGGCGTTCATATGGGCGCCAATTTTTTTTTTTTCTTGCAACCACGTGGACATTGGACTGGTGTCGGTCTGAAACTAGCAAAGACACTTGGTGCCACTTTGTGTCGGGTATAAGATAATACCCTCAGTCTTTTTAATTTCCTTTGATCACTTCCTATCTGTTGCTTTATCACTCAAACTCACTCAGTTTGTTGTCTTTCAGACTCTCTCTTTTTGCTATCACTGTTGTTGAACACCTTTCTCGCTACAATCCGCTAAATTGCTTGACAATCTTTAACCACAAAGCAGATCACTTGCTTTGGAAAAAGTTAATAGTGAAACCTTTTATGATTGTATATTGATGAGGATTAGTATTTTAGTAGATTATGCGGGCAGGACTTTATTCAACATACTTTAGTTTTGTAAGAAAATGCTACGTGGACAGCCCACATGGGTTGTGAAAGTGTGGAATCTATATTTTACAGTAGGCCCTACATCTAAAATTGATCTTTAATAATTTCTATCTAGTTCTATTCTATCTATTGTATATATATTCTATATGCATATTCAATGAGTGTGTAGTTGATACAGTGTACAGTAGCTCATAGCTTGTGTGTGGCATGTACAGTATAATAACCTGTAAAACTTTTTGTATGTGTTGCCTGTATAATAACCTTTACAACATCTTGTACGTGTTGAGAAATATTTGTATCGGTTCCCTGCTGACGGAACGTCGTGTTCTGGCCTTTTTGCGATGTGTACTGTCTGTGCTTCTTATGCCACGTTTGTTATCAGTTTACGTCCCTGTTACTAAGTGAACTGCCTGGAAACATCTAGCCTATTTGTTGCTGAGGGGGAAAAACAGAGGGAAATGCAGCGCCCAGCATCGCACTGTGCGAGTGTCAAACCAAAACAACAATAGTCATCGTAACTCTAGTTTGCTATATACAAAGTCAATTCCTTACACAAAATCAGGATTGTACCTTAACAGAACAGTTTATGTTGGTCAAAACTGTTGCTGGAAATGCTCAAGTGTAATATGGATATTTACTTAGTGAGATTGTGTTTCAGAAAGAAATGAAAAAATGTGGTTATTTCAATAGATTGACTCATTCTTGATTCCTGGCCTGACAGCCCACACCAGTGTAGGAGTGCAAGTCCAAGCTTGACTAATGTATTTATGAAAACCGCCCTGCATAGAACTGAGGAACTTAAGTTAAATTGACGTAAACTGAATGCATTTTACATTGAAATAATGAGCTCAAGTGAGTAGGCTATATTTGGTTTTGTTCACACTTTTCTGGAAGCCTGAAATCTCCTTGTGTATAATTTGTTTCCAATCATGTTTCCATGTTTTAGGGTCACCTAGTACTTTCTGACCAAATGAGGAAAATAGCTTGCAGTCTACAGTAGGCTGCAAGGAAACTTTTTTAGCTAGCAGATGCATGTGGGAAGTTCCCATTGTTGCTCCTGTCATTGGTTCTGTTGTTGCTAAGCAACTATTGCAACCTGCTTAAAACCTGTCACTCTCACTAAAAGTACTGTATAATAGTTTCTCAAACTTTTAGCAGTGTTGGACATTTGAATCTTGCTCCCTTGTGACCCCGCTTATATGATGGGAGTCCACTTAATGCTGCGATATCTATTGTGAGAAATTGGCAGCATGTTTGTCACAATATTTGTTCTTTCACGTCCTTATTATTTATAGGAAATATTTTGTGGAGCTTTGCTGGAGTCAATTTGCTCAAATATGTCATTTTCACCCCAGCCTTGCAACCGTGTTAGTCAAACTCTGTGTTGGCACTCTATATATAAGTCTCCTTTAGCTCAGTCTACAAACACTACATCTAGAAGGTCGCTGTCAAATTCCCAAGCCTGCTGCTGACAGACAAGGCTTCTAAAGCAGGCCTTAGCTTACAGACCCAGGATGCACTATAGCGTGGCACTGGGGCTGTACACATCCAGGTGTCATCCATTACATCAGGTTCCTTGTGTGCCATATAATGCTATTATAGGGTAAAGATTAGGTGTTCCGCTAAACCACCTCCTTTACAGGACTTGCATGTATTAGCTGCATGTGATGTTAGCGCATTCCTTTGGTTATTTAATGAATCCTCAGCTGTCTCCATAGAACTATATGACTGTCGTACATGCTGTGAGCTGAGAGTCACACTTCCTACATAGCTTGGCGACCAACGCTATTGTAAACACTATTCATTGTTGGTCTGTGTACTGTATGTGTGTACATTCAACAAATGATTGGTTAATTCCAATGCATATCTGTGTGTGTGTCTGTGTGTGTGTGTGTGTGTGTGGGGGGGGGGGGGGCGCATAGACAGAAGCCCTTTGTTATCGCTGCCAGGCCTTTAGCTCTGCTGTCTTTCTGTCTCTCTCTTTCTCTCATTTCTCTCATCAATTATGTCGCTTGTTACTGTCTTGTTTTACTGAATAAAAACAAGGCCACGGCAATGAATCCATCATATTGGCTCCTTGCATACACTTTGAGACACAGCATTAGCCTACTCCTTAAGTTGGAAATGACCTGTAGGAACTGTGTGAGACAGTGTTCAAGGCCTTGAATTAAATGTATAATGGATAGAAAGGAGGTACAGGCAAAGTGAGGTACTGCATAGATGGCACCAGCCAGAGCCAGCACAGCGCAGTGTTCAAACCGGTTTTTCAGAAAAGCTACAATATGGGTGAGGGTTTGTCCATTTATGATATACACTACATAATTTGGAAATATTTTGCACTAAAGATTGTCACTTCGATGTTCATATTTTTGTAGTAAAAACATATTACAGTATAAACCTCCTATGACAGTAGTAAAGTATATTCACATTATCTCATAACTGCTAAAAAGCATTTCTTGTCCCATTTGAATGCCTAGCCACAATTTTGCTAACCAGATTTGCTGTAGGCACATTTTTAGTTATTTATTGTTTATGTTACAACAGTTTACTTAGTTTGCAGATTAAACAAATTTATAATAGCTAGTTTGGCGGTGATGACAACCCCCCACCTTTCTCAGTTCATAAACATGTGATTGCTATAGGCAAACTATCACCAAACACTACCATATAATTTAAATTCTTATACATGGGAAGGAACAAACCAAATGTATGTGTGTGTTGAGGGAGGGCTTATCTTGTAAGACACACAATATACTATAAGGAAGTATAAATATTGTTTTTACATCAGAGAAAGAAGGTTATGTAATGTTTTCTCCATATTTTTATTTTTATCCACTGAGCAAACGCAAATCTCCCAGCAGGCTAAACAAGTATTTTTGGATGTCTCACCTAATTTTGTTACAGTAATTGTTCAAGCACACAACAAGACATAAAAAGTGACAAAATCTATAGATACTGTATGTCAAAAACAGGTATATCCTAAATAGCCCTACTATGGACTATTATACAATACTATATCTTTATCAGTGTAAGTAACTCAGGAATTGTAATAAGTTACAATTTACTTATTACTCATTCAAAAGGTAATAGTATTATTTTACTTATTACTGGGTATTAAAAGTAATTAGTTACATTATTAGTTACATTACTTCCACAATCACTACCTGCCTCACCCCTTATGAAAATGACTTTGAATTAAATCCTCTTTATTGAAACAATAATTAACCTTAGGAGTAAACAATCAGCCAAAGTGAAAACATTGCAGCCTCTCCAACCAGATGATTGTACAGGTTGGTTCAATTAGCCTAGCCTAAGTTCACTAGGACCATAAATCTCGTTTTGGAAATAGTAATTAGTTACACTACTAGTTACTGAAAAAAGTAATAATATTACAGTAACTAGTTACTAGTAACTAGATACTGCCCAACATTGATCCTTATAAACAATATACTGTACTATGCAATATATCTATAAATGATATATAGTATATTTGAACGAAGAAGCAATGTATGTTTTGCTAACTGATTTTTGACAAATCATTTGTGTTTAAATGTTGGTTGGCAAACGTGTGCATTGCTACATATGTAAAAGCCTTTCAACAGTAAAACTCTGTTCCCATTCCACTGCTCTTGTTGATTTTTTAGCCCTTTTTAATACTTTATCTTAAAGGCAGAGACAGTCTAATAATATCCCTCCGTGGCGCCGCCTCACACATTGAAATGCATTGTGAAGCAAGACATAGTACTCTGGTAGTATAACACGCACAGAGAACGGTAAGATAGCGAAATACGAGGAGATATTTGGTGAATTTGACCAAACATGTATTAGTTTACAATTAGTTTGCAATAGCTGACTATACCTTTAAATAGTTCTTGCAGGCCCAACTACTTGTATCTTACTACACTCTTACTCTACTCAACAATTATTTCAGTTCTTCCTCACCTCGTTTTGCTGGGAGAACTGCACAATTACCTCATCTGTACTGTATAATAATAATATATATATATAATATATATTTATGATACTACTGTGACATGCCAAAGGTCATCTGCAACACATTACATCACAGAATTTGTGTACAGTAAGGTGTTGTTTATGGTAAAACAATGTTAGGCTGCATTTAATAAGAACAATTATTATGGCGCACTGACAGCAAAGCCCAGGAAGGTTTAGACTAGGGTACCATATGCATTGTGGGCGGTGAAGTTTTACCCAACATGCAAACATTGCTTTGCACATGTCCAAACCTTGCAAATGTGTGTCTATTTGAATAGAGAGTGTGGCCTTTTCAAGCTTGAGGCATATTGGGTGCACGTGAAAGATAGGGCTTTTCTTAACACACACAATAGCAGTTATCTCAGTTACTCATAATCTGACCCCCTTTACATCATCCTTATTGGTGAGGGGTACTCAATCTGTCTCTCTCTCTTTCTTCTGTCCCTCTGTATCACCCTCTCCTAATCGTCTTTTGTTGTCTCCTTCTCCTTGACTCATTTACTTCTTCTCTCTAGCCTGTGTTGACTTTCCCTTGTCTTCCTACACAGCTTCCTTCATCCGCCTGCTTCTCCTATACTAGCAAACACAAACAGAAGGGAGGCTGTTTGTGGTAAATATTGCTCACGCGTTTCCAGCTACTCATCTGACTGTCCTTCCATGAAACTGGGATACATTGGATGGGTAATGTCCTGTAGTGAAACAAATTAACCAGAGCATTCCTTGAAATCTATATTTTATGCAACTATCACATAATGATGTGTATTGTGAGTCATAATGTACAACCTACTCCTAAATATTCAACAGATTGGTGTCAGGCAGTACAAATCATTTTTTGTTAATTTAGTTTGAATACTTTTAAAGACCTTTTTCAAGTTTCAGGTTTACATTGTGCTTCTATTGATTTACAGTTTGTGGCTGTGAGTCCAAGGTATGCAGTCACAACCATTGTTGTGCTCACAGTTGGGGAAGGAAATGCACTGCAGACCTGGTACCAAATGAACTTGAGAATGAGTCATGTGAAAAAGGAGTTTATATATTTTTGTGCTTGTATGAAAAGAGCCAGTATATGGAGTACCAATTAAGATCAATTAACTGGCATGAATGTGCAAAGAAAGAATATCCTCAAAACATGTTTACAAATATATAAATAGTAATACTGTCATTCTCTGCATGAAGTAAATACATTCCAGTCATGGTCTAATATGGACCATTTAGGTGGAAATTATTCAGAATCAATTGCTGGGAGCAGACTGTACAAAATGTGTATAGTCGGATATTGAGATGGATAAGGAGGGAGAGTGGGAGAGAGAGGACTAAAGGCTTAGATTTCTCACATGCATTCCCCACCTTACATGCTGTTATCTGTGCTGTGGAATTGTTTCCACAAAGGCTGCAGCTCAAGAGCTCCTGGGAAAACCTGAAATGACAGTCCCGGCTCTTTTTTTATCAGCATTTTTCCTTTTTTTTTTTGCAATGGAAATGTTATATTAGGCTGAAAGGATAGAGCCAACAGACTCCACATTTTCCTTCTCTCTTTCTCTCCCATTCTCTTCTTCATTATAGTGCTATCACTATTTTTAGTGTTGCATATTGTTTGGGCTACAACCATACCCATATAAGATACACCCATATAAAATATAATAATATAATACAAGGGTAGAGGGAAAGTAGCAGGAGAGTGACTCTTTTACTCAGAAAGAATACAAGTAAACCCACCCACCTGTGACAAATACAAACATATAAACACACGCCATCCCAACCACTAACCTGTTATCTTCTAAGCCCCGCCTCCGGCCCTGAGTAGGTACAGGTATATAGCGAGTGAGTGAGCATGCGCACATGAGCATCTATGCTTATATTGACAGAAATGTGCATGAAGGAACTGTGTGGACTGCTACTTTGACTCTGGAGCAATGCAATATCATCTTCAGCCAAACAAAGTACACTGCTTTTTGCTTCAAACTGGTCTACAAAGAACTGCGTTGTTGTGCTCTCTGGATCGTGCTCACACTAAAACAAAAGCTGCACTAGGCTACGTAATGGCATCTGCTAGGAATAGTGGAGGTCAGAGACAGTTTTGGGTGGAACTTGATGGTCTGGCCTGATACTACATGGTGAGTAACCACCAGCATGAAGGATGTCACAAGAGCTGATCCTTCCTTACAAAGTGGATGGCACATTTGACAAGTCATGCTACTGGTTTCTATACAAGCTATCTGCACTAGAAACAAATGGTATCACCCTGCTGTCTGAGTGACCACAAGTTGCACTTGGAAAGGCCTACCAAAACAATATGAACGTGAATATGCTGCAATGATAACTTTTATCCAAATACGAAAAGAAAAGGAAATATAGCTTTATGGTAGCATAAGTGGTGTTGGGATGCTAGAGTTATGAGCTTTAGTTGTGATGTTATTCATACGTCACAATGTTACATATATTTAATGCGAACATCATTCCAGCAATTTTAATCATTAAGTCTGATTTCCATTTGCCCATTGGTAGGGTAACATTGTCAAATGTACTGTAAAACTATATAATATATTTGGGAGAGGACTTTCATGGAGCCAGGTAAATGTTACTGAGATAATTTTGATTGACACAGCATTGAGATCTGTAGTTCAATTCCTATTCAGCTGAATTTTAAGCAGTAGAATATTGGTTTCTTGATATATTATGCTGTTCTTGTAACCCAGCAGAACATGAAATAATACAGTAAAGTGGAGATGACTATGAACAAAGTCTTCATATAGAACCCATTCAACAGACCAGCACAGTGAACTAAGTAAGCACTGTGGTGGCCACAATTTGAGGCTCCAATAGCACTTTAATAAATGAATTATTAAAAGCACTTTAATAAAAAAAGATTTTAGACATATAATAGTATTTTTGTCAGTGCAGTACAGATACTCAATATTGTTTAAATGGGCTGGATACTAGACACTACTTGTTTAATCAATTCCCACTGCCTCTACCAGAGCAGGTGTCACATTGATGTAGAAAAATCTAAGAATAAATAACAAATAATGATATATCCTTCAGGAGCAGAGAAAAGAAAGGGTCCCGTAAAGGCTTATACCATAAGTCTTGGCCACAGTCCAGGACATTGATATTCAAGTAGATAGAAAATGTGCTACAAATCCTAAATTTAAAAACAACGTGCCTATGTTAAAAGTAAAATTAAAAATAATGTAAATTATAGAGACAAATAAAAAATAGATTCTATTAAACCGTGTCCTAACTGTATTTATGTGTTTTCATCTTTAAAAGAAAACACATTTAATAAGAATCTTTAAATATTTTGTTTTCGTCAAAGTCCTTTAATTTCCTTAAAATGAAAATAAATAAATTAAAATTATGTAATTTACTGTAGAGATGCTTTAATTTAAAGGCAGGGTTAGTTATTCCCAAGAATGCTTGCTAACTTCGAGCATTGTTGTGATGAGTGGTGTTCGCCGCTGTTCCTATTTACGGACCCAGGGCTGTGTAGAAGTACTGGAGAAAGATAGTGAAATGCGAGGAGATATTTGATGGATTTGATATTATCTTACAATTATCTTGCAATAGATATACCTTTAAAGGAGAGTCCTCAAAGTATTTCCCTTACATAGATATTATATTAAAGATACTCATGGATACAACTCTTGTGTTCAGATACTGTATGTATATTATTGTAGTAAATATTTTGTATCCGTTAATGGACTCTTCTAATGGACTTTTTTACCCCACTGCATAAGTAATGTAATAATGATGCATACAGGCCGCACAAAAACTTGGAACCACACAAATGTTTCCTTGTTTCACAATTGGTTTGTAAGATCAGCAAGAACAGGGATATTTGCCAGCAATCCACTTCCTTATTTCTGTTCACTGTGCTTTTTAGAGGTGTAGCATGCTTAATGCTAACTGTACTGTACATAATTAACATATCCCTGAGATGATAGTGGATTACTTCTATTATGATGCACCTTTTGAGAGGGTGATGCTTAATAGATCTGCTTAATGATATGGCTATGGAGATAATCTGTGTGGGATAGAATGGTTAAAAATGTGTGTTTATGTGTGTTAGCCATATACAGTATTTGTCAGTCTGTGACTCGATCACTGATCACTGATAGAAGAGTAGATTGGCCAAGAGTGAGCTGAGAGTTACAGGTGGGGTACGGGTGGGGGCAAGGTGTCGTTCTGTGTGCGCTGACAAATCTGGTGTTTCAACACAGGCCTGGGTCTACAAATGGGACACGAGGATTGGCAATGCACATTCAATGTGGGGGGCGTAGCTTCTGAGGGAACACACTATGGCATAGAGCGTAACAGTGTGGGTCCGGAAGTAGATTTCCCATTTAATTATTTAACAAAATGGAAATATATGTAAAATTTCAGAAGCCTATGTAATTTGAGCAAGCCTATTATCTTTGCAGATCAATGTTTTTGAAAAACAATGGAAGTCAATAGAGGTTCACTTAATTTGTCTTACATGTTTCATGTCAGACGTTCATAGAGTTAAGGGAGGGTTAAACAAAGCTACTGTTCATGTAACCTTGCTAGTGCTGTCCCTGATAATGCTAGTCGTGTGAATGTAGATCAGGGAAACCACTCAGAACACTTACGTTACTACTAGATACACAAGATGTGGGTATGCTCTGTCTGGTATGTTAAACAACAGTCTCTCCAAACATGTGCATTTATGCACTGGTTACATGACTCTAAAGCTCTGCAGACTTCTTTCTGAAATTATATCTGTACATTACTGCATTCAGAAATCTGTGCAATCCGTGTAAATAGAATATAGAGTGAAATCAGATATATTTCTATGTAACCAGATGTAGATATTTATATACAATTCCAGTAGTTATTTTCTGAAAAGATGGGTGAACTATGACAATTATATTGTCAATGATAAAAATGTTCACAGGAATATCACAAGATTGCAATATTTTTCAACTAATTGGTCTTTGTAAATGAATCTTATCCATACATTAAATATTTTCTTTGTGATCTGGTTTGAACAGATTTGATTATGATTGTTCTTAACACAGAAATGTACTTGCCTGTAATGAGTGCTACATATATACAGTAGATTAGTGATGGTTTCCACATTGTTGGGTATTGTCAAATACTCTTGCAGAAGAGGTTTGTTTACCTCATCAATTAATATTGACCTATTATCACAAATGATTGATCATCCTCTTTCTATTCTGTTAATGATCACAGTGATTAATCATATGATCCGTAGGAAACCTCCCATGCTAAAATGAAACATTAGCATATAAAAACTCTAATAAATATTAGAATTTAGACAAGGTATTGTCTAATGCTTTCAACGTGATGTTTGCAGTTGTAACTAGTTATTATTTGGTAATGTTTATACTTAAACAATAGTACTAGTTCTTAAAATAATAACATATGCTCTGTGGATGTCATCATTTTTTTTCACTTTAGTATGTATATTTCCGCCACCTGACTGTTTTATTTTATTTTGTATATATTTTTTCAGAACAAATGTTTATTACTATAGTATGTATATTTTAGCCAACTGTTTTATATCTATGTATTTGTAATGTAATGTAATCATTGAGTGTTTAGAAAGCCATCCCAAATAAAATGTATTATTATTAATATTAATATTATTATTATTATTATTATTAATGCAAAGAAGTAAATAGTATTTATTGTTGTCATGGTAAATTGCATTCTGCACGGCTTGCCTTGGTTTCTGCTGCCACTCAGGTTCATTGTGTGTTCCTATTGGCTGTCAGCAGGTTGGACCCACAAAAGACCTCTGCAGATGCCTACAGACATCCCCCATAGCGGGCTAAGTACTGATGGTAGCACTCCCCAACTAGGCTTGTCGCCCCCCCTGCTAGGTCATCTGATTCCAGGCCTAATAGACCCAGGCCCCTTGGGCTCTGACGATGTTAAGACCATAAACTGCCTCTTCCTAGTATTTCACTAATCCAGGTCCATGCAAATTACTTTTGAGGTGAAACATTGACTTAGTTTGAACCTTATTTCCAGGGATATCACGTTAACATTGAGCTACAAATGTAAACCTTCAAACCAGTCCAGCTTTTTCCAGGTCAGTGTACTTTTGTATTTATTTTCACTTTTTCCTTTCAAATTAAGTCTTGTTCCTTTTTTTTTGGCTGCATTCACACTGTTGATTTGCTGCCGTCAAAACATTTAACACAAATCATTCAAACAGTACGTAATTTTCGAACATTCACAGACCCTCCCCCTCTCTCCATTCGAGTGCAGACATTCCAGTCATTCCTAAGTAGTTCAGACTCAATTACAGGCTGCTGTTATTTTACACAGTGTAGGGTAGTCTGACCTCATAGACACACACAGAGTGAGTGAGAGAAGAGGCGTGTGACAGGATTCCCGCCACAGAGTTCACATTGTGCTATCTTTACAGTGAGACAGTCTCTCGTCCAATCACTGTACTGTATCTTAATTGCTTCTGGGGAAAAAACAACAGAAGGAGACTGTTCCTACTGAGTTTTTATCAGCAGTTTTTCTCTCCCCCTCCTGACTTTGTTATGGAAATGTTATATTAGGCTGAGGGCAGAACTGGGCTTTAACTCTAGCTGTTCCCCACCCCTATCTCTCTCTCAATCTCACACATTCTCTCTATCTCTCCCTCTCGCTTTCTCTCACGCTCTTTCTCTCCCCTCCCTCTCTATCTCTCCCCTTCCCCCTCCTCTCTCTCTCTCTCTATCTCTCTCTCTCTTGAATACTGTTTAGGCTGTAAATACTAACGCTTACACACTCACATGGCAGTGCGGGGGAGGTCCATATTCCCTCGTGACCTCCTACAGTACCTACTACAGTTGAAGGTTGATGAGATCAATGTCAAGGGGCACCTGACACACACAACCCCCCAAGCGGTGCCTAAGGTAAGCCCCACCTCTTCCTAGAGCAGGTGAGCAGGTTTGGGTATAAAGGTATGCAAACGGAGAGACACTGTTCCACTCGAGTGAGAGAGAGAGAGAGAGAGAGTGAATGTGTGTGTGTGTGTGAGAGAGCGAGAGAGAGAGAGAGAGAGGGGCAAACAGGAAAGAGGCGGAGTAGAGTCCAAGTTTCATTTTGAAAAACAATTGGGTTGACTGTTCTGCCTTTACTTGCACTGCAAACATGGGGCTAGGAGTAAGTATTCAACCACATATTCATTGCTGATGTTGACACATTAAAGGGCATTCAAAAAATGTTTTTTAAATGTTGTCAATTTTAAGATCAGATTAATTTAGCATAATTTGTTAACCATGACAAGGTGATAAGGGTGACCGCTGACAGTGTCTTTAGAACTTTGAACCGCTCTGAAAATCTGACATGTACATAGTTTCTCACATTCAAAACCCTTTTCCAGCTGTCAAACAGGAAATGCTGAAGCGTTACACGAGACATTTGAACAGAACAGTGTAAAAGAGCACTTTAACAACCATTTTACTTCCTTGTTCTAGGGGAAAGTTGTGAAGAAGGTTTCCCGCTTCATTCTCTGAGTTGAACATAATGTATTATTCTGTCTCTTTCTAATCCAGAAAGGGAAAGATGATTACAAACTGGCAGCAATGTCGGAGAATGGAAAAAAGAAAGTCAAGAAGGGAAAGAAGGATAAAAAGGAAATGGACGAGCTGAAGAAAGAGGTGGATTTGGTGAGTACATTACCGTCCACTTTATACTGTTATGTTTAGGTTGTGTTGAGAAAGTCTCATGCCACTCCACTTGACAATGTTTGCTGTCAGCACAGCATGTTTGAATGGAAATCTGAATGAATTTGTCGGTTCAACATTTAGTAGAATTTATTAAGATTCAGTGTAACAATAAACCTGGTATTAAAAATGTATCGACTTTAGTTGATTTAATAGCCTACATAAATATTGTCTTGTACCCAACTGGACACACTCTGCAATTTAGTACTGTAGCGTATGCACATTAGTCACAATTATACAGTAAGAGTTGGGACAAACCTCTACTTTGTCAAGCTCCCTACTTAATGTTGAGGTAACCCGTGACCGCTGCTAAAAGTACACTAGTTAACCCCTGTTGTCACATGCTGTTTGTGTGCAATTGTTGTAGTTCACCTAGCTTGTATTTATCTAAGAAGACGCAATATTTTCAGATGTGGAATGTTCTGTGTAAGCTGGTAAGAAGTGTTAACACCTCAGATTTTAGTTTTCAAATATTAATATTGTGAGGTAGATTTGACTACTGTGGTTGATGTGATTTCCCAATTAGATTCAAGATAATACTCAATTATGGTCAGGAGTGTCTTATATGACACCTTTTCTCAGAAAGTGTAGTTTAAAAAATGTCCAGTTCACATCTTTGTAACTGAAGCTACCTGCATTCAACTTACTAGGCCCCTTTTGGTACACATTGATAATTGAATTGAATGTGCCAGCTACATGTTGTATTAAAACTCCTGTGTAGTGTGTAGAGGAAGTTTAGCGGTCGTATATACAATGGGGTCAGTTTGTCCTGAATCTGGATGCAGATCTGAAGCAAAGGTTGTTCTCAAGGTTAATGAGGCTCTTCTGTTTATTTTACTGTCAAAAAGACACAGATTCATTCTAACAAAACTCTATGATGATATCTTACTCACTGATAAGTCTGCATTATACCTTGATATTTATGACTGTAACCAAGAGTGCAGAACTACATTTGCCCTTCAACCATTCAAAGATGGCCGCCTCTCTTAGCTATCACTTTTATTTCCTATGACATCCTATGATGATTTTACAAGGTTACTAGGTAGGAGTCTGGTCTGATGTACGAAGATAAAAGTGTATTTTACGTTTTTGTGTCCTGGCTGAGACCTATATCAAGGTCATAGAATGTCACTTCATGTTGACAGTGTCCACAGTAAACTTTATGTTGATTTTTGAGAATGCTGAGACAAAGATGTTGATTTGATTACTAGTGAAGGGTATTTTAACATCTACAATTATCAATAGTGGTTACTGGATTTAATTGACTTTTACTAAGTTGAGGTTCTGAGTAATACTACAAGTGAGGAGGATGCGGATCTTTCCGGTTCACCCACACTGCAATTTGAACTGGTCCCAAGGCTTACATTTTTTTAAATGTATTTTTTTATTCTTCATATGACAAAAATACATTATTTTATACTTTTTCTGTAAGACGTCTTTACTAATATCACGTACAATAGCAGTGTTTTTTTTTCTCAGTTTTGCTATTAGGTAATATCACACACCAGGTAACATATTCATTATTATTGCCCTCTATCGTACATAAATACCTGTAGATTCCAAAGTCCACCTCTTACTGCTAATCATTTATCCTTTTTTAATATACATTATGAATGTGGCTTTCCAGCGTAAGGACATTGCTAACAGAAAAGATTGGCATGACTATAATGTAATATGGACATAACTACATTTCCATCTAAGAGTCATGTTAATGAGTATTGCCTCATCGTGCATTTTCAAAGTCACACAGGATCAAAGTCCAGCCAAGGACAAAATGAAATGCTGTCATGGAAACAGTATAGTAAGGGATTTGTTAAAATGTAACAAAGTCTAGCAGATTAAAGATGCAATCATACTGGTTCTGATTGATGAGGGTAATAAGCTGCTTTCCAGCACTTCCTTTGGGCGTGTTTGTTCCTGAATATCAGGACAGCGGACTAAATATCCTGCTTGTCATTCCCAGGCTGACAAAGTAGAGTAATAATTAAAATGCAAGAGAAACAGTTATTTGAGGCATGTGATCCCTAGAATTACAATTTGTCTGTGATAACGCAGACTAGTGGAAACTGGTAATATAAAATTATGTATCAGCACAAAGGATGGCGTTTTATCTTCTGGATTACACAGTATACTTTGATTAAAAAAAATAGCATTCATTCAGAAGTACAGTAAGAATCTAAAATATGTACAGTAGAAAATAATATATTTGAAGGATATCCATACTGAAATGTTCTGACTGAATTCCACTTATGTAACTTCTCAGCATTACCTACAAGTTATTGAGGTAAACGTTAAGCATGTATTCACAACAGCAGACTAATACATTAAATCTTCAGGGATTGCTTTGTGGAGCCCTTAAGGGGTTTATTCAGAAATGCATAAACCCCTTACAAAAAAGGTTTCATAAGCCACAGTGTGTGTACTTTTTCCACATAAACTATAATTGGGCATTTCATTGTGTTTGTGTGTTTTTATATATAGCAATTATTTCAAGATTATGTTTCACTCCTGTAACATCCTGTAGCTTGTTCCAGCTTCTGTAGTTTAATCATTTGCAGATTGACTTGATTGTATTCACACATTCTCACAGAAATACTCAACACGCTCTGCCTTAGTTGATGAGATCGTTTTTGGAAATGCTCTAAAGGTCTGATATGTCTGAAACTCCCGTTCACCATAAAGAAGGACATTATTATGGAATTGAGGGGTGGGGTTCTGTCATTTTTAGATTTACTGTATAACAGCTATCTGAACTACAGTGAAATATTAGATACATGAGCGCTGTACTTTGACTCAGAAGGCATTTTGTGCTACACTGATTTCAAGGGCAGAACGCTTTGCTCGTGACCATGGGCCTGAAATTAGAACGCACGGCTTTGCGCGAATGCTTGGCCATAGTCAAATGTCTGCCCTTAGAGTTCCAATGTTAGGTCATCCACCGTGTGAACTTTTTTACTCACGAGATGCAAGAGTGTGACGTCATTGCTGAAATCCATGCAGGCTTGTGGAGGATAGCAGGATACATTTTCAGTTAGCCTCAATGGCTCATATGAGCGCCATACAATACATTGCCTTGTTGTAATGTATGCCTGGACATCTCTTTCTCTCTCTCTCTCTCTCTCTCTCTCTCTCTCCCTCTCTCTCTCTCAATTTATTCATCAACAGGATGATCACAAATTGACCTTGGATGAACTTCACAGGAAATATGGAACAGATCTAAGCAAAGTAAGTAAGACAAGTGTGTGTACATCTATAGGACTTTCTGGGATAGGTAGATAAATAGACAGTGAAAGAGAACAGTATATGTGCACATACACACATGCACTGAATGTAAATGTGTGAATCTTTATTTTCTGTCTGACACACACACGCACATTCAATTTGTTTAAACAATAAAATCCTACATTGGCGAAATGCTTGCCTGGTGATGCTTATCTATAGAAATCTGATCTGTCTAAGTTTGTCCCAAAACAAAAGGTGTATTCATACTGAGGTGCAGCTCTTGTTTGTCCTTCCACGAAAAAGAAAATAAATCTGCTTTTCCACATTTGGTGTCAAGCCAAATACATGTTTCAGTCGCCTAATGCTGCAAGAGGCCTCGCCTGCAGTGTAATTAAACTGTGTTGAGATGTTATATTACACAGCAGATTATGTTGATACCAATAATAGGCCTGCCATTTATTCTGAGCCTTATCGTCTAATAGTAAGGCAGGCCCTTGGATGGCCCGATACTGTAACATCTAGCAGGCATGCATGCAGACTGATAGACATTGTTACTTATCTCCCCATCTTACTGTATTTAGTTAGATAGTTCTCCAAACATACACTAAACCAGATGATTCTAATTAGATTATGTAAAATGAGGGAAACTAATCAGTGAAATCATCCCAGGTGGTGGTTTAGTGAGCAAGCGGAACAAGCACCCACTTAGCAATTATAATGTCAGAACATAATTTGTGTCTTTGGCTGTAAACCAACATATCTGGGGATAGCATAAAAAAAAGCATAGTTTACTAAAAAAGGATCACCTCAGACTGAAGATAAGTGGAAATACAGGATAGACAGGATAGATAGGATGCGTAATCACCTCCTTACATATTTCCACTAAACATACATTGACAATATGAAACTCTAGGTGTAATAACATTGCAAGGGGCGCTGCTCCTGTGGCAACCAGCAGCCGGTGTCGAACGTCTTAGGCTGTGTGTTTAGTGTGTCATCTGTAATGTGTCAAGTTGTGTCAAGTTGTGTCAAGTTGTCAAGTTTGAACATTTGTGTCTGCGTTTAACATTGACCACCCCCTGCAGGGGGAGTTTGTGCTACTGCCTTCTGGTAGAAGATACAGAGTGCCAACTCAAAGGACTAAGAGATTCACAGTCTCTTTTGTGTGTCCAGCAATAAATAGTTTGAATCGTCATAGATTATACATTTTAATAGTGATCTTATATGTGCTGTTTGTGTATGGAATGTTGTCTTTATGTTGTCCTTCATGTTTATTATTCATATCTTATAATTATTATGAAGGATGTAAATATAATATATATATATATAAAAAGTATATAATAAATACTTTTTGACTTTGACTTTGACATGATTGCTGATGTGTGCCTCCTGTCTCTCTCCAGGGTCTTACCTCGTCAAGGGTGAAGGAGATCTTTGCCCGGGATGGCCCCAACGCCCTCACGCCTCCCCCCACCACACCTGAATGGGTCAAGTTCTGTAGACAGGTACAATTTAAGTATAGCTACAATTTAACTGGAACTAATTAGACTGGGCTTTGACATTAGGCACTAGTCAATCACTCAATCACACTTCACCATCAACACTCTGGTGGATGTGAGACATGGGCGTTTTAGATCCCTCAAAAAAATGTCAGCACCCCAAAAAAATTTAAAATAATAATTAACCTTTTTTTTCTCTCTAAATAAATTTTTAAGCAAAGTTTCAGCCCTTTAACATGACATTTTGCAAACTGACACACAGGTGAATATTTTGGGGGAGAATTTGAAAGCAATACAGAATGCTTGAAACCCTTATTGCATAATATTCCATTAGATTTTAAATCGTCACGTCTTCCAGAATATTGTATTTTGCTTTTGAGACATTTCCACCAGAAATTGGTGCATAGAAATTCACCAAAATGCAGGAAATGGAAGTGTAAACACTTAATAAAAGTGTCTTATGCTTAACATGTCTCCTCACCAGTGTTTAAACAGGACTTATGCCATTCCAAATGCAAACAGAGAAACATATTAATTATTGTTTATTATTAATTGATAGGCCTCCAGTGACATTTGTGATTTAGATGTCTTTGTATGTAGGCCTACAGATCACATTCTCATTAGGGGCTGAGCACCCCTAAACGTCTGATCCTAGAATCACTCCTGAATGTGACGTCAATATACTCTTGAATTCCTGCTTTCTTCCACTCACACTGCAGGCCTATGATAAATGCTGAGCATACATAGACTCATTATGAAGCTATTTTATTTATTTATGTTATTAGTTGTTTGGTGGTTTCTCTATGCTGCTGTGGATTGGAGCCATCCTATGTTTCCTGGCTTATGGAATCCAGGCTGCATCAGAAGATGAGCCAGCCAATGACAATGTAAGGACTTTAGCCTATCGTGATTCTATCGTGATTCTATCGTGATTCTATCGTGATTCTATTGTGATACTGAGCTTGCTAACTGAGACAATGACAATGTGGTTATAGTAGATTATACTGGTTTGCGGCTTTATAATACATGTGATTTATGCTGTCTTCCACAGTTGTACCTGGGCGTTGTGTTGTCTACGGTTGTCATCATCACTGGCTGCTTCTCCTACTACCAAGACGCTAAGAGCTCCAAGATAATGGAGTCCTTCAAGAACCTGGTCCCGCAGGTAGGGTTTATGACAAACTAAACTTTTGGTAAAGCTCTTTCTCTATGTGTCTGTGTAGGTGAAAACACTCAAGTTTAGAGGATCAGAAGTCATTTAGCCATATTGGCCAAATGACAATGATTTAAATAAATTTCCTTCACCACAATAACAAACCTGGCGTTGATTCCTTTAGCAAGCCCTGGTCATCCGTGATGGTGAGAAGAAGAGTATCAACGCTGAGGAGGTGGTGGCTGGAGATCTTGTGGAAGTCAAGGGTGGAGACAGGATTCCAGCTGACCTGCGTGTCATCTCTGCTCACGGCTGCAAGGTTTGTACCATGATTGACTCTTGTCAACTGACTCCCAAAAACAAAATGGGGTCTACAAATCATTCAAACTGTTAGTTATCATCACAACCTCACAATAAAACTAAAGGAAACTTGTAGTAAAACACATTTTGCTGTCGACTTAATGCCTTGGTCCACAGATTGAAATATCTGTGATTTCATGTGTTTTCTTCTTGATTTCTTCTTCCAGGTGGACAACTCCTCTCTGACAGGAGAATCTGAGCCTCAGACTCGTACCCCAGACTTCTCCAACGACAACCCGTTGGAGACCAGGAACATTGCTTTCTTCTCTACCAACTGTGTTGAAGGTCAGTAACTGAATTTAAAGGTATAATTCCATTGATAAATAATGTAGTTATCTGTATAACTTTATAACTGTCTGTCTCTGTCCAGGTACCGCTAGAGGAATCGTCATAAACACAGGCGACCGTACCGTAATGGGCCGTATCGCCACTCTGGCTTCCAGCCTGGAGGGAGGAAAGACCCCCATCGCCAAAGAGATTGAGCACTTCATCCACATCATCACAGGGGTGGCCGTGTTCCTGGGGGTCTCCTTCTTCATCCTCTCCCTCATTCTGGGGTACGGTTGGCTGGAGGCCGTCATATTCCTCATTGGCATCATCGTCGCCAACGTGCCAGAGGGTCTCCTGGCAACTGTCACTGTGAGTGGGTGTATTTATGAATTTGAGAGTACATTTGTCGCTATTGGAATACGTTTTGACTCAATACTTTTGTATTGGAGAGTTTCAAACAAAATCTCCTATTTGCAGGAGGGGTTAGTTATTTTCAAGAACGCTTGCTAACTTCGAGCTCACATCAAAACAATATCCCTCCGCAGCGCTGCCCCACACATTGAAATGCATTGTGAAGCAAAGTGTAGTACTACGACTATGTTGTTGTGAGCGGTGTTCGCCACTTTGTTTATATTCCGATTTATGGAGCCAGGGCTGTGTAGAAGTATCCGATTCTTTTTCAGCACACACACAATACAAAATGGTAAGATAGCGAAATGCAAGGAGATATTTGGTGAATTTGACAAAAAGTGTATTAGCTTACAATTAGCTATAATAGCTAACTATACCTTTTGAAGTTTCTTGATCAGACATACTAAAGCACCAAACAGAAGACACAATTCACTTGCTAACTAAAGCTGCATGCTTGCAGGTGTGTCTGACCCTGACTGCCAAGCGTATGGCCAAGAAGAACTGCCTGGTGAAGAACCT
>JAODUK010044952.1:0-20085 GCA_027564635.1 Typhlichthys eigenmanni
TGCAGTAAATATATATATATAGAAAGATAAGATAAGATAAGATACGATAAGATAAGATAAAATAAGATAAGATAAGATAAGATATTTTCCCACATCAGAAGACAGAACATAACAGGAAACCTTGTTCTGAATAACAGCCATTGTACTGCGGATGATGTGGGTTATCTGAGTCACACAGATAATTTCAGTGAGACCAACACGTTCCCTCCCTGCCCTGTCTGGCAGAAACATGCGTGATTTTAGGTGAGGGTTATATCAGAGCACCAATATAAAGATGTTTGAATGGCGCTCTATGGGAGATTTCTGAAATGCAAATATGGCATTAAGAGGAAAATATCCAAATAGCAATACTTACCATATTCCAAAAGAGCCAATCGTCTCTTATAACTGCAAAGCATTAACCAACAAACCAATTAAACAACCAATTTAACAACCAATCATGTGGTTGTATTGACGTAAGCCACTTGCCTATACTGTCTTCTTAAATAACTGCCTGGGGAGT
This sequence comes from Typhlichthys eigenmanni, assembly GCA_027564635.1. Lineage (NCBI taxonomy): Eukaryota > Metazoa > Chordata > Actinopteri > Percopsiformes > Amblyopsidae > Typhlichthys > Typhlichthys eigenmanni. The sequence continues at coordinate 503 of JAODUK010044952.1, forward strand.
TTTAAAGATTGCGGCCAGTGGTGAGACTTGCATATAAGGACTTATGGTTATATATACTGTAGATGCCTGCTGTTGTCTCAGGGAGTTGGTGATTTTTATGACAACATGACACTGTTGTGAATTAAATTACTAAGAGCTGCCTTGACACTTGGAAAGACACCTCAATTATGCATATTTGATGCAGACACAAGAACTAATAGCACTGGGTCTGAGAATGAGGCAAACACAATCCCTTAATGTGGATTAAATTAAGAGGGATCCTTAACTCTTGTGGTCTAGCTGTAGTTGACAGGATTATCATCTTGCTCAGCATGGGTGATCTCTAGGGTTGGGTGGAGTCTGACAGTGACTCAACTTGGATCAAGAATAGAATCAGGCTCTTAAAGTATTGTTTTAGACTACTGTCATTACTTACCCGAATTGTGCATTTCAATAATTAACGTAAGAAAATGCATGTACAGTTCTGTATTTATGTATGTTGTAGAGCCTATATACATTGTACACATAAACCCCTTCAGTTGATTACAGCAGGTATAAGTGAAGTGTTTTGTAGAAGTAGGTTTCTATCACAAGTGGTGTTTGTGTCTTCTCACACAAAGAAGATACTTATCACTGCTGTTCTGCCCTCAATCTATAAAAGTGGAATGAAATATGCAGTGTAAACATGCAGACAAACATGCAAGAAAGGTAGCCTGCAGCCTACATTGATCACGTGCTGCCTGTTTAGTGTGTCTTACTGTAACAGATGAAATCCCTTGTCAGAGAGGTCCCCTGTTTGGACCTCCTCACAGAAGCAGCAGGCTTATGAGAGTGCAGACCAACTCCTTCTGGCTGTTTGCTATTAGCTGTGTTCTATCAGATCACAGGTCTGTTTGGAAGGCACACACCCGTGACCATGATTCCCAACTGAGGGGACATTCCACAAACATTTCTGCATTTTTAAATAATTCATCAAATTTCCTTTGATTTGATTATACACACAAGTATAACTGAGTTAAAGAAAAAAGGCTTAAGTAGAATAGGTCTACAGTAATACAGCAATGTATAATTTATAAAATAAGTTTATACAATTATTAATTGTAAACCAAAAAAATTACAAACCCACAATTCACTATGGACATTATCATTCTTGTGTATTTCACAAAAATATGAGTCATTTGTTTGAGCTGCCAGGAGAAGATATGGCTTGCCAAATCCAAGGGTTTTACCCAATGTTACAGTTCAACATCCTTTCCTGTGGTTACCATAAAGTCAACAACAAGTGTTCATTGGCATTTATCTGGACAGGACAATTGCATGACTGAATCATCATGCATTTTGTTAGTTAGTTAGTTAGTTAGTTAGTTAGTTAGTTATTTAATAAATTAATTATGTTATTTTGATGTTGTTCTGTGCTGTGGACATACTGTATAGGAATGAAGGAAACCCACATTAAAAGTATTGTGGGTTCCTTCATTACTGATTTGCAAAAAATTAGACATTGGTTATGATTATACAAAATAAATTAAATTGCATGGCCTTGTGCATTAAATGCCTTCTCCGATGGTGCAATTGTTTTGGCTTTGCCTTTAAAATAAATTCACTGAAAAATACTTCTCTTTGGCAATTATGCCAAACAGCTGTGTTAATATTTCTAGCAAAAAGGAATGCAAGGACAAATGTTCCGAGATAGGAGGGTTCGTGAGGTATAGGGCGAATAAGTCTGAGAGAGAATGGGACGGGGGGGTGGCAAGGGAGAAATCTGACAAACAAGGGAATCCACACTTGTCTGATTGTGTCTGGGCACTAGTGATAGGAGGGGAGGCGGAGGACAGAAAACAAGTTCTCCAACGGAATGTGGGTCTCCTTGACGACACTCACAGACAAACAAACGGTCCCTTTCATGCCAATTCAAAACAAACACAATATTCTCCCTTATTGGCAGCCATATACTGGCCCTGATACAGAACAATACGAAAGGCATTCAGTAGTTGGAACAATATTAATAATTTACCAACTCTACAGGGCCTCTTCATTTTTCAGAAATCAATATCCAGGCCATTGGCTATGCTATAGATGCCGTTAGAAAATAGCAATACGGGTGGCTGCAGAATTAATCAAAGTTAACATGACATGGATGAGAGGACAGGTTTATTAGCTCCCTCTGTCACATAATGTTCCTGACAGAGAGAGAGAGAGAGAGAGAGAGAGAGAGAGAGAGAGAGAGAGAGAGAGAGAGAGAGCATGTGTGTGTGTAAATTAGTTAGAAGATGGGCGGGGTAGCCATATTCACAATAATGTTTGCTGAGCCAGCAGGTCCAAAAGTTCCAATCTGTAATAAGTTGCAGGGCCTCCATGATGATACACTTGATGTATCATCAAATGATATATTGGTTGTTAAATCATCTGATTCTCTCTAGAGAATGGAAGCTATAGTATCTGCAAATGCATGTGTTTATAATTAGGTTTTCTGTTTTTTCATCAGTGACATGATCAATGGCGTGACCTTACTGTCAGGGTGGCAAGGATTCAGCAATGAGCCCCAATCTCTCTTCCTTTTGTGTAGTTGCAGCTATTCATGATAATCATAAGAGCTACCTATGAGAAGAGATTATTATATGGACTGAGAGGAAGGAGGGAGCTATAGGCATGCATAGGTATTCTTATCTAGGCTATATATCTACTATGACACTTTGAGTGACAAAGCAGAGTTTAAGTGATGATATTGTGATAAGTAGGAGGAAAACATTTAATTTTGCTGTCAACTCTTCCATAGAAGCTCTCTTCTCCATATGCAGTCTCTGCAGGCCCTGCTCTCAGACTGTGCCTTCATTTACACGCTTTGTGCTCCAGCTGTTGTTCTCTAAATGCAATGTCTGGCAAGCCCTGTACATTTTATTCTGAGGGCTCAACACAGGAATTATGAGAATTAGCCTGCTAGGCTAATTTAATTATTGTAAATGTATCGCACAGCATAAATGCTGTGTGTTATATACAGTGCATCCGGAAAGTATCAAAGCGCTTCACTTTTTCCACATTTTGTAATGTTACAGCCTTATTCCAAAATGGATTAAAATTATTATTTTCCTCAAAATTCAATACACAATACCCCATAATAACAAAGTGAAAAAAGTTTGTTTGAAATTTTTGCTAATTTATTAAAAATAAAAAAAATAAAAATCACATCACAATCTAATTAACCAGTCTAATTATAATATTTATAAGATGTTAGTCACAATCAATAAATGCCCCATGCATAGGCTATGCATATCACTGAACAAGCATTACTGACAAACTCTTTTGTGCCTCTATATCCACCACGTGACCAGCGTGGGACGATCTGCCGTCCTGGTAGGCTAAACGACTCAAAAGAATCCAGAAAACACCCAATGCTCCAAAGTGACAACCGCTATCTGCCTCTGCTTGCCTGCTTTTGTATTTCGCACGGGTATAACATACAGTAGAATTCAGTTTCGTTACTTTAGTTGGATTTCAGTTTATCACTTTCCATTACTCATCGGCATCTCAAGTCTGAATTCCAGTTGATGTGGAAGTTTCATACCTGCTGTCTCTAGCTCGCCTGCTGAAATAAATCATGCGCTCGTCGAGAGCGCTCTGCCGGTAAGTCTTAAGGCTAAATCTTTAACAGATAAAATAGGAAAAATCCGTATCTTATAATATATCTAAGGAATAGGAAAACATATAGAAGCACGACACAGTATGAATATTAGGCATATCCATATTAAAATGATATTATGACAGAAAAATTAGAGAATGAGTATAGGCTAATTATGGCGCAGTTTATTTTGCTTAGTTAGAGATGGAGGAAAGTGATGCCTAGAACCCCCTTTGATCTGTTGAAAGCCTAACAGAATAGTCTATCTCTTTCCCTTATAGCCTTGTATCCTTTAATATATCTTATATAACTGATTAAGCCGTTTTTTCGTTTGAAGATTAGATATAAATAATCCATATCAGCCTGTGACCTTTGTATTACTTAAAATGAAGGTTACCAGATTGAGTGTGGATCAAAATGTGACATATTTTTAGTCAGCTCCATCATTCCTACTCTAGTGGTTATAAATAGGTTTATGTGATGTTTTGTTTGGGAATTAGAATGCTTTTATCCAGACATCCGGTCACATTTAATAGCAATTTTTGCAGAAATACTGATGTCTGAATGGGCAAATGTTGCACAATATTCCAACAACAAGCCAGTAATCCAGATACAACCATCTCACCTGCTTTTTTGTCTTCCAGATTTAACTCCATCCTTACCCTCCTGTTCCTCCTCCTTGTCCCAGTTTTCTCCTCTTCTTCCCACCCTCAGTGGATTCTCCAGCGTGTCCCTGTTGTCCTTCCACAACAGACAGATAACATGCCCGCACCCCAATTCCTATCGCCCGCTAGCCTTGAGGTCACATCTCCTTGTGACCCGGAATGCCACAAGAAAGCCCCGCTCCCAAGCTACTGGGATCTGGGACGTCTCCTGGCCTACGAGACGCTCCATTCCAACGGACATCTCACCGAAACTGCAGTTGGCATCTATGGATACAATCCCAATGGTAATACCAGCCCTGCTTATTCCACGGGGGCACCTGGGAAAGCTCAGAGGTCCCACGTTAGGAGGAAGCGTCAAATATTCGGCCACGATGGACGTTTTAGCATCGCTGGCCACAACTTCCTGCTGAAGTACCCTTTCTCAGTGGCGGTTAAACTCTCCACGGGGTGTTCCGGGACCTTGGTGGGAGACCGCCATGTTCTGACAGCTGCTCACTGTGTGCACGATGGGAAGAACTATGTTAAAGGAGCGCAGAAGCTGCGCGTTGGCTTTTTAAAACCCAAGCAGCGAGATGCGAAAGCCTTCACCTCCCCTTCCTTCTCCAACAACAACATTGACGGTGACCCGGCACCCCTGTCCAATGGCAACACCAAGTTCCAGTGGATCAGAGCCAAGCGCACTCACGTGCCCAAAGGATGGATCAAAGGCAACGCTAATGACATCGGCATGGACTACGACTACGCTCTCCTGGAACTCAAGAAGCCCCACAAGCGGCGCCACATGAAACTGGGAGTGAGCCCCCCAACTCACCGCTTGCCCGGGCGTCGGGTGCAGTTCTCCGGCTTTGACAACGACCGCCCGGGCCAGCTGGTGTACCGATTCTGCCATGCCGGCGAGGAGACCCCAGATCTGCTGTACCAGCACTGCGATGCCCAACCGGGAGCCAGTGGGTCAGGGGTGTACGCCCGTATGTGGGATGGACGGCGTCAACGCTGGGAGCGGAAGGTCATAGGTGTGTTTTCTGGGCATCAGTGGGTGGAGAGACAGGGGTCTTCTCAGGAGTTCAATGTAGCGGTGAGAATCACACCTCTCAAATATGCTCAGATCTGCTTTTGGATAAAAGGAAACTATGTGGACTGTAGAGAGGGGTAATGGAAAAGGGATGTTGACATTAAGCCTCTTATTCTCTCTAATCTTCACATTCATTTATACTTTAAGATTCCACTTTGCCAAGCAGTCTGGATATGCTCAGTTGGTTGAAGGCGGTGGTCCTTTGAAAGTTGTCCATTGGCCTGATACTTGACCTATTGGCGCTTACCACAAACTTTTCTATTTTGTATGTCCGAACTGATTAGCTGAGTGAAACTGAATGTGTAGCAGACTCTAAGCTATCGGCTAATGCTGTTATTTGTAGTCACCACATGCTCACATAAGAAATGCTGAGCTTGTCTTTTTGGCAGGATTGCAATGAATAAGAAAGGGGCATATTGTTGACTGCATTATACTACAACTTTTGTATTATTCTAATACTTAAAAGATGGCACAGGAAACTCTCTTGGTAAAATACTACTGAATATATGGATTGTAGTGTTTTATTTATGAATGACTGTAACATGTTCGTCTGCCAAAAGGTGCCAATTGTTTCATTTCAAACCATTATGCTTCACTTATCACAAGACACTAGATTGCAGTGCATACCTTATTGTTATACTATTGGGGAAACATATAGGGCACACACCGTACATTATATTACTCTCAAGACTATAGGAAAGTCTTTGTCATATCTTAATATTTAGCTCCATCTACTGGGAATTATATAGCACTGCCATCACAAAAAAAACAGCTTAACACGTCCAACGTGAGTACATATATCTATTTTCAAAATAGTATTATTTCTGCTTTAAAATAAGACAAAAGATGAAGGGGAAAAAAAACAAATTTTGGCAGATTTGTTTCAAAATAAACACTACAGTTTATAGGCTGTTATGTTTTAAAAAAATAATTGGCAATAGGCAAATCTTCTTCCCCCTCCCCAAACAGTCACATGCATTTTTAAACATGTTTATTGTCTCATGCCACAGACATCTAATGCTGTGGGAAAATAAACTGCTGTAAAAGATGAGGACCAGCTTCTGATCACTCCCAGACCCACATAAGATTAATAACCAGGAAGTCACACACATTGCCAGTCGACCATCTCCGCCATACTTGTAACTTGCCCCACTTTCTCAGACACAGAAATTTGGTGAATTAAAACTGCAGACAACAAGGAAGGGGGCTCCAATGTTTATCAGACCCCAGATCTGACACTCACCCTGTTATTTACATACTTATCAGAGGAAAATAGGCAGTGTGGGTATTCAAAGGCAGACAGATTTAACTGAGGCTTGGTTGAGCAAAATGCGATACATAGCAGGCCCAATCCCTCCCTCATTGTATTTTATGCCAATATGAATGTTGCTGATTAAAGTACAAAGGACCAATCCGGTTTGACATTTCACTTCAGCTAACATGGTGGCTCATTCCCCTGACTTGTAAAGTCCGCAACATAAAAAAAAAAAAAAAGACTGAAATCAAAGCATTGATGAGTAACTCCTACTTCCAACTCATTTTGAAGAGTAAACTAAATTAGTATCAGGCATCTGTTAAATGTAGAGGTATTCCTGTTTTGAATACTACTACAACAACGCATCACTTTAAATCAGTGCAGGCACAAAATAATTGACTTGAGATATGCAGATGCAAAAGTATGACTGAACAATGACATCAGGCTCACAACCTGTAACACCACTCTGGTAACTTAGGGAAACACATACTGGTAAAGACATGACAACCAAACAAATACCCACATCCCTGTGCTGCCAACAGATGGCACATGCTGTAAAGCACATACATATTGAGAGGTTTGGGGAGGAGTCAGATCTAAGAGATAGGGACAGACATCGGCCACAATAACTCTGTTGTCAGGACCCAGAAAATGGAGACACCATGGTAACCTGGCAGAATGTCTGTCTCATGAGGATTTATCTTTTAACCACTAAAGCACAGTGAAAAATAAAACAAAGCATCTGAATGAGCTCATGAAGAACATAACAGAGGGCTACGTCATAGGAAGGAAAACCTGCCCGCCCTGACACACGTGGACTGCATAAATACAGGCAGAGAGGACCTTCGCTGCCGCTTCTCAAACAAAGCATACCTGTTCCCTAATCCACAAGTAAGATAAGGGCATATCAAAAAGACAAAACCCTTACAGGGATATATGGTTAATTAAACTGTTATGTATGTGGTCATTTTGGTAGATGCCTTTAATCCGATGTCTTCTTTTTTTGTGCCTAGAAGTTATTTTGTGAAGACTGGTGATGTAACATTTTCTGGAAGATGTCAATATAAATGAAAATGACAAAAAAAAGTATCAGACACTCATCACAAGTGAGAAGGAATACAGCATTCGCTGCAGAGACAGGGGGCGATAGCACCTCAAGCAATCCCTCCTGCAAACTGATCTATACAAACTTGCTTGAAAAACCACAATCTGAGGTCAAGACTGACTGCGATATGAACATGTTTCTGCAGCTGTAAACAGCAGTGAATACATTTGCAGTTATACTGAGCAGGCAGTTAATAGCACGATAGAAATCACAAGATTACATCGCTGACACACGCTCTACCCCAAACAGTTGCAGCACTCTCAAATGGTCCCAGATTGAAGCTTCAAAGAAGCTCTGGTTCGAGGAGAGGACACTGACCACTAGCAGTAGGCACATTAACTTCCTCTAGTCTGGGGTCATCCATTTACACTTTAAAACATCTTTGGTGACTGTCACCAAATGGCATTCCTTGACTTTCCTGCCGCCTATCAAAAACATTAATGTCGTCGGCGTGGTAATGCCCGGTGCAAACGTGAAACATTATACAAAATAAAAAAATATTCTTTAAATAGGTATATAAACATTGCATGAAAAATAGAACCGTATCAAAACGCAAGTTCATAGTTCATCCCAACTTTCTCTTTCGTGTCCGCTCCTGCCAAAACCTTTCGCCCAGCTTCCCCACTCAAAGAGTTCTTAGGAGGGGGTAAGGGGGTGGTGGGGGAAGGCAGGCAGTGGCTCAGAGAAGCCATGGGATGTGGGCGGAGAGGTGGGCGTTGAGCCTACTGGGCCTTGAGCCCCAAGCTGGTGGAAGCAGGGTGAGTATAGGCCTTGCCCAGCACGATGCGGTCCCGCAGCAGTTTGAACAGGACATAGTAGTTGCAGAACAGAATGAGGCCCAGGGAGAGCGTGTGGTTCCAGCGCTCCGAGCGCAGCAGGGAGTACAACTGGTACAGGACCACGCTGGACTCGATCCAGATCAACAGGTTCAGGATCCGCAGCGGCTTGTGGAACAGGAACTACATAAGACCAGAGACAATAAGAGGTGAGGTGAGGACACACATTTGTTTATAGCCGAAATGCACAAGGAAGCGAGCCTAAAGGCGGCTACTCACATAAAACCTTGCATGGGAAACGTCGGAAGGCAGGGCCACGTTATAAGTGCCGACCGCCTTGTATAGGCTGCGACTGTGTCGTACCAAAACGCCCTGAGGCCAGATCGTACTGTCTGACCATCTGCGAAACACAACAACATAGTGTGTTAGCACGTTAACCCCACGCGTGCAAAACAGAGGTGGGGTTTCAAGCCATGAGCTCCTGCCCTGCTCTCCAGAGGCCGTAGGTACAAAAACTCACAGATGCTGGGGGGCGTTACTGTAGGAGCCGTGCTCTAGCTTCTGCCAGCGTCCCAGGTGCGCGGCTGAGCGATGGAGCAGGTCACAGTAGCTGGGCGGGAGCAGCTGGCTCATCAGCATCACAAACGCATTGATCCACACCATAATCAGGTGCTCACACGACCAGCGCATGTCATAGTACTGTGTACTCTGGGGGAAGACACGTGCACGTTAACACGCATACTTTACATGTACGTCAATAAACAGCACTTGTATCACTGTGTTGCGCTACTGAATTGGTAAACCCCACTACTATGATGCAGAGCCATGGAAATAATAGAGTTACGCCAACGGATGTTCGAAATTGTCAACGGTCAGATGGTTCATGGAGAGGCAACACCTACTACATACGTAACATACATACATAACTTCATTGTTTGGTAATTAGTATTCCGGGAACTGTTTTGAGAATCCACGATCCGCCATCGCTGTGAAAAAACAGTCCATTGGAGTGAACGGAGATGGCGCGGCTCTCTCTTTACATGGCTCTGCTATAATGCTTCCAAGGCTCAGTTGTATTTGCACCACGAGGGTTGTAATGTAGTTCCATTATGGCTTATACATGGAAATACACTGAATGTTCCATTAAACATTACAACAATGCGAGATATTAACTAGACAATATACAGCATACTTGATCAGTTTTGCAGTCACAATGTTCTGGAGAAACATACCGTATAGGGAATACAAAATAATAAAACATAAATGATGTGAAAACTGCAAAGCACAAACAATGCAGGACACCAACCTTAACGAAGCACAAAGGCAAAAAGGCCACATAGTAAGCGCTGAAGAGAGAGTTGAACAACACTTCCTTGATGCGTCGGTTGAAGTCACTCTTGAGCTCCTCCACCTCGGTGCGAATCAGCTCTGGCGTGTCCGAGTGTGTGTGAGGGGGGCAGGTGTGAGTGGGAGTGTTGGGGGGACTGGAAAACTGCTCCCGGAGGTTCTCTCGCAACAGGAAGAGGAAGTCGCGTGGCCGAAAGCACGGCGCCTCCGCCAGGTCGGCCTGCATGTGGTCCGGCTGGTAGTCGCAGTCCCCCGGGGATGCTTGGCTCCTCCCTCCTTCCTGGTGGAAACAGCACAGCGGGACGTACACCCCGAATCTGGCATAGAGAATGGGTCGTCATGGACAGCTAAGAGATGTCACGCTGCAGAAGATGCCAGACAGGGTGGCAATACACGGCTGCGTCATACTCCTGTGTGTGTGTGCGTGCGTGTCAGAAGATAAAACGCTTACGGGTATCCTAGGAAGAGGAGGTTGAGAACGGAGTGGTTCTTGCAGAGGTTAACCAGCGTCCAGCACAGCACCCAGCCACACAGGGTTAGAAGGCTGAGTCTGGCTGCGATGAGAACCACGTAGTGGACGAGTGACCCCCCGCTGCTCTGCGACACCTGGACGTTACGCAGGACAAGGCGTCGGGAAAGAGGGGGTTAGGCGTGTGCACGCGTTTCCGTATTGTACGCTTGCACACGCTGGCCTGCGTTTGCGTCTTACCTCTGACACGGTGGTCCACACCAGCCTCCTGGCCAGCATGACTGTGATGAAGACAGCCAGGTGGTAGTCCATCAGGTGGAAGTTCTGTACAGGCACGTGGTGGTGAACAAGAAGAGGGCTGTTACGGTTGTGTAATGAACTCATTTACAATGCATAGCTTCATAGAGTAGCTGATACTAGATGCCTGACTGGCTCATCTCCAGAAGTGCATGCATCTATGTTTTGATGAAAACCCAGACACCGAAACTATGAAATCAGGTCATTTAGCAGACACGTTTACTCACTTAAAAGGGAGTACAATGACGAATTACAGACGGCAGACGGGTACGGCATCTTGCTCAAGAATGCTTACTACTGTGTTAGGGATCAAACCCAGAACATGTCAGCTGGGGAGTCCATTACACTAAACACTAGTTTATTCTATTAAATTAACCTCTAGAACTTTGGGCAGAACGGTAGGCGATGTAAACAAGCTAATCTGCTGTCAATAGGAGTGGACTCTTCTGTTCTGTATCTGGTGGAAATCTGGAGTAATTACCAGTGAGACAGCTGTGTGAAAAGAGAATAGATGCAGGGAGAAACATTAGCAAGACGCAGTGTGCAAAGATTGTAAGGCATTTGTGCTAAGGTTTTCTTTTTGTGAATTTTTGTGTTATAATTGCACATCTGGACATGCACAGATTATTTTATAACATAAATGATGCTTTTTGTCTCCTGTATTGTGCTGAATTTTAGACCTGTGGTTAATCATTTGTTTGCATAGACAGCAATATACACCTGTCAGTTCAATCTCATATGGTATCTGTTGCCATGCTGTGTCCCGTGTAACTGTTGTGGCAAGTTGGGAACCCTGCACTTTTGTAAAGATTAAAGTGGGACAGGGCTCCATATTACAATGTAGGGTAAATCACTACGGATAAGCATGGATCAGGGCTTCTGTCTGATAATAAACAGCGGTGCAGAGTGCATGAGAGATGTGCGTCTGCCCTTACTAGAGAGGTAGAGGCAGCAGGGTGGCTGTACGGGTACCACCAGACAGTCCTGTAGATGTTGATGTACTGGACGAATAAGGCCACCAGCAGATAAAGGAAGAGGAGGAACTCAAAAAGCAGGCTGCTATCCAGCGGCAGCTCAGGAATCCTCGAATGCCGGACAGGCTCTGGGGTGATTAGGGCCGAGAGAGGTGGAGCAGACAAGCCCATTGAATTGTTGCTCCTAAAAAATACAAAGAAATAAAAACACACATATCACTGCATTTTATACACAAGACGCAAAAGGGCATTTAGAGGACTATCCATTTAGCTATTTGTCTTGTTTTTATTATTTTTTTATCCTGAAAAGTAAAACAGTCCCTACCATGTCGAAAGTCACATTTTGACTCAGCAAATATCAAAACAAACTAACAGCTTTTAAATGTCAAACCATCTTAACCGCTGTGTTTTCACAGATCAATACCCTGTCATACACCTGCTGATTATAACAGTCCATTGGATCATTTTCCATTTATGTATGTTTGTCTTTGCACAATATTTAACAGATATTCAACAGATATGGTGTGCTGTATTTTACAGCACATTACACAGATGTGTGATATCATCTATACCAAATGCCAGTTTCCCCTTCATTCATAAAGAAACTAGCATTTAGTCTAGATATAGCAACAGACATCAACCATTCATTGTTATAATTTTATGCGTTTGATAAGCAATTTAAACAGCAAGAACATTCTAATGCTAATAAGACAGGCTGCTATTTTTACATTCTGTAACAGTCCATGCATTTTTAGATGTTTTGATAATTTAAAGAGAAAATAAACACTTTTTGCCGCATTGTCATTACAACATACGAATCTCAAAGTCAAAATGTACAAATGTGAAATTAACCTTATGGTAGCTCTTATATAACTGACAAGATTATATATTGTTATTGCTAGCCATTAGAGAAGATAAATTATGTACTGCAAGTAATGCAATCACTGTTTAGATTGAACATTTTGCTTTCACAAAACAGAACATAAAATACTGATATTTTCAGAAATCATCAATACAAAACACCTGTGTTTTTTGTTGTTTATCTGTATTAAGAAAGCCCAAAATATCTTTAAGGACACTAGCCACCCTGCACACGCATTATTCACTATCCTCCAGTCAAAAATACGGTATCGATGCATCAAAACGCGTACTGCCCGTCTCAATAATAGCTTTTTCGCACAAGCAGTTAGGTTCCTTAACAGCTCATAGTGCTTACCATGTCTATTGTATTTATTGTATCTATTGCATTTACTATGCTTTTAATATTGTATTTTAATTTTGGTGTACTGTAGTATCTACAGTATATTCATGTTTTCAAATGTAAAGGCAATGTGACAGCCAGAGCACAAGTATTTCATTGTATTGTAATACAAATGACAATAAATCTGAACCGAACTTCAACTATGGGATGGGACAACATATCGATATGAGAGACCGAAAACGAGTGGGAGAGCTATATCAGGAAGGACTGGGAGGCGACTGCGGGCTGAACTGGAACCCGGTTTCCCAGGGCACTAAAGCCCACATGGGCAAGGGAGTTATTTGTGTGTGCCACAGCTCCACCCTAAATTGCCGGAGCTTAACTAATTATTTGTTTCATACAGCTACACAAACATTGCTTTACTACACCAACAATAATATATAGAGTTAATTACAGTATATTTAATTGAGTTTCACTTTCAACAAAATACAAGTTGAAGAATGCATATTAGGCTGTGACTTGTGTGGTATTGTATGCATCACATACCTGTTCCTAAGGCCATTGCTGAAGTTGCCTCCAATCAGAGTCTGCAGGGAAGGCAGAGCAGAGCGACTCAGCTGCTGTCTGCTAGGACCCCTGCGACCTCCTGGCATGGTCCCCAGTTACCGTGGCAGCCACAGACTCTGCCCACCAACCAACAGACACAGGGTGCCTGCCACACTTTTCTTCAATGACTGAACAAACACACCTGGATGCCTGAAACAGTATGAGCACTTAAAGAAACTCAACATTTACAACACTTGCATACACAGACAATAGACACAGCTCAACAAGCTATATTAATAGAGACACAAACACTATGGTTAAAAGAAAAAAAAAAGATAAGAAAAAAGTAGAAGGCTACATTTAGCCTTCAGATATGTTATCTTATTCTATAGTCCCATAACTTTGCATGTTCTCAGTAAATTATTACACATTAATAATAATAATAATAATAATAATAATAATAATATGTATTCTATAACCGTTTTGCAGTTAAACATCTCATTTTACAAAGTAATAACTCGCCTTGGGATTGTGCAATGCTAACTTAATAGACACTGACTGTCATACTGTATATGAAATATACTAGAATCATTTTAATCACAGGTACTGCCATCATAGGCTATATCAATTCATATACTAGACAACACAACATTTGTTTCTAACGTCGTCATCTCAACCAATTGTTGCAAATGAATAGGCCTAGGGTAAACCTACAAATATGGTGTACCTGTAGTGTACGGTACTGCATTATGACACTATAGAAATGAATAGGTCTTTGAGAAACGTGCCATATGTTTAGCAAAGACTTGCTACGACATGCACGCTGCACACGACTACCGTACCTGGCTGAATCATGACATCATGCATTGTTGTCATATTCGCCAGAAGGTAAAAAAAAGAAGGAAATAATATGCAGTAATATATAGATTTGTAAGCCAAGTGCTTTATTAGAAGTTAACCAGATAAAACAGAAGAGACTTACACAGCATCAACAACATGCGGAGGGTCCTCGGAACAAGGATGCATCAGTCAGAAGTGTGGCTTCCCGAGTGACGAGTCCAGACCAGACAGCGCCGACCATTTCTCCCTCACAGCTTCAATATCCTGAAGTACAAATATGTGGTAGTATGCTACAATACGCCGCTGCGGTGTAACGTTCACTTTGACTGAAAACACAAACGTTTTAAAACTTACCTTTGAGCAGAATGAGCAACAGTGTAACGTATTGAACAGAGACCGACGTGGCAAAACTGCACCTCTTCTGTTCCTACGTCATCAGCTCTGCGACTCGCAGTAAGACTGCACAGTCGCAGTTGATCGCAAACGACAACCAACTCGGACAAGATCGCCAGTTCGTGACATGTTTGTCCGAAAGCTGGCATATAATTGTAGGTTAGTTAGGCTTTCCTAATATCACGCGGGAAGGGCAAAACTGTATTTTATATAGGCCTATGCATATGTTAATAATAATATTAATAATAATAGTAGCCAGTGATCACTGCCTTATCATTAGGACGCATCTAGCCTAGGACAAAAATTGATGATGAATGATTATTAATGAAGCATCTTTATTATTGCCAATGCTACTTATTTACCAACACCATGTCAATATACTTCATCAAAAAGTTTAGACATACATAAAAATAAACTATTAAAAAAAAGAAAAAGTCATCAGATCATACACTTCATCAAAAATGATCTTAAAGACATCCATGAATCAGAATGAATATCCATAAACATTCATTAACATACTATTTACAAAATGTACAAAACATAAAATTGAAAACTTCAAACTTACTGTTAGTGTTGTTTTAAATATCAACCTGCATAATTGATATACTTTCATATTCTTCATCAACTGTATGCAAGGCTGGATAAATATGGCTTGTGTTAATTACAGGTGGATGACAACATGCAGTTCCATTAAAAAGACAAACTAGAAAATTAAGTACTTTGAATCATTCACGCATACACATTGCTCTATTTCTTCAATATTAAATCCACTCACACAATTTCCATTACCCTACTTTACCACTAGAGGGACGTTACAAACATTGGGCCTACAACATAACAAGAAAGAATGTAGTATGCATTCTAATCACTGTGGGCCTTAATTATCTCTAGGGAATTATGCTTTTGTATCAAATGCTTGCTTTACTAGCATCACATCTTGTGGTAATTTAATATAATTTATAAAATCAATATGACAAAAATAGTGAGGTACACATGACTTTAGGTGCATTTCCCAGAAGGAGGGCTCAGATGACGACGCTGGCACCACTGCGAGAACTCTTGACCTGAGAGAGATAACCGACTTTAGACTCACTATCAGCAACAAGAACAAGTATGTACGCTAACTGGCATTCTGTGTGTGTCTAGATGTGTAGCGTACAGTAGATGTGTGTGGGTGTTCAATGCAGTTACACAAACTGCATCGTCAACTAAAGCACTGTGCGTCTTACAGAGTAGCGCCCGCTCCTCCCTGCTCCTGGTTTTTGTCCCGGCTCAAACTCCGTGTAACTGGGAGGATAATCGGCCCATCCTCCTCCTTGCCTTCCTCCTCTTCCTCCTCTAAGGCTGCTATCTTCATCTGAGCTCCAGGAGCCGCCCCTGGACCGCCGCGAGGCGGGGGGAGAGTAGTTCCCCCGCGACCTCGTCTCTAACAGGTCGTCCTGCGAGCGAGAACGGGTGCGAGGAGGGCCCATCGCCCGACGCGTCCCACTCTGGCTTCGTGCATCCAAATCTTCCTCGCTGTAACTCCGAGGATCACCCCTAGAGCGGGTCGGCGATGGGTAGCACCTCGCCGTCCCGCCGGCGCGGCTGTTGTCGCGACGATGGGCATAGCCATTGCGGCTGCTTTCGCTGGAGCTCGGCGGCCGAGTTCTAGGTGCGGCGGGAGGCATTCTGCCCGTCGTGTTGAAGCGACGGTCGTTGGGACCATGGTCGTCGAGGGCAGACAGCATACTCGGGGGCCCGGCGGAGAAGGGAACTGACAAGCCCATGTGCTGAGGGGGTGGGGGTATCTGATGCTGATAGAGTGCAGATCCTGGCTGGGGCTGAGGGTGGGGTGGAGGAAGAGAGGTCAGAGAGGTAAATAAACACAGGAAGAGGAAATCAAAAGGTGCCCAGGACACCATGTCCTTCTCTGAAGAGTAATCATTTTTAGAAAGCAGAAACAAATATGAAAGCACCAGTAGTATCAACCCTTAACCTAAAAATGCAAATAACACACTCTTCAGAGAAATAATCTGTATATTAATTATAAATATAAATACTAATAGTAATAATAATAATAATTAGAATTAATATATTAAACATTATATATTAACCCATTAAAACAATTATACCCAGCCAAAATGGAGATTTAGAAAAGTCTTATGTCTACAGTATATACAGTATTATGGCACTTATACTTTAAAATGTATAGTCAGTCAGCTGTTGCAAGCTAATTGTAAGCTAATGCACTTCACTGTCAAATTCACCAAATATCTTCTCGCATTTCGCTAGCCTACCGTTCTCTGTGCGTGTTCAGATACTTCTACACAGCCCTGGCTCCGTAAATATGAACATAAACAAAGTGGCGAACCCCACTCACAACAACAAAGCTGTAGTACTACGCTTTGCTTCACAATGCGTTTTGATGTGTGGAGCGATGCTGTATAATGCTGTAAATGCTTGTAATGCAGGATCTGAGAGCCTGGCAGTTCCATACCTGTAGCATGGGACTGGCCATGTCCAGTCCCCTCACTTGGTTCTCCAGGTAGTCCAGCATCTGTTTGGTCCCCTCAGGGGTAGCGTGGCCATGGACACTGTGTGGGGGCATGCTGTAGGCTGCAGAATGAGGTGGAGGAAGAGGCATAGGCTGCATGGCTATGCTCTTCCCAGAGACAGATCCTGGAAGGACACAAACAATACACCTGTAGTTACGTTGTGCATCACTTGGAGAGACGGCCTTGATCCAACCATATTCATTAATAAATGACGGCGTGTGTTTACCCGAGTACATCACTGGGTTAATCGGGGTGGAGGCGTGGCTTAAGGGTGCATATACAGGCTGCCCTCCATGCCAGGGGTTCATGGCCCTCTGGGCTTCTTTCATGTAACGATGCTGCATTACCACTACACAGAAAAGAAACAGCATCTAATTATGAATCACTGGAGCAGCAAGGGGTTACTTGCAATGATAAACAGCACTGTAGAGTTGCAGAGGGATTGGCGAACAATACATTCATTTTGTTCACATATAATAATAATAATAATAATAATAATAATAATAATATGATTGTGTTTGCCTTGAATGCAAGGATTTATGCAAGGATTTGTTCCTGGAACCTTTTTGTTCAAAAACGTTTGTCACAAAGGCGGTGCCAATCCAATCATTAGCAAGTGATGGGGCCATCTAGCCTCGCGAGATCAGGATGGTCCCGTTTCAATTTCACTTTGCCTCGAGAATCAGTCTGGAGACCTTGGAAATCGTGTTTCAGGCCGGTAAACTTAGCGTGTGGCCAATCAGCCTCATACTGTTAGCTACGGGTGTGGTTCAGGTGTGAGGAAGGCGACTGGAAAACCATTCGTTAACAGCAATGGCGTGTCCTACAGAGGCTAACATAGGTGATGCAATAACATAGCATCGGTTGTATTATAATTTTTTAGAAGAGCAAAGGCTTTTCTCAATGGAAAACAAGACTGCACTCTTCTCTTGACTTTTCTACTGCAAGATTGGATTTACATTAACAGACTCTGCTAGTTCACAGGTTTGTCCAATCACCTGCCAAGTATTTGTTTAAAAGCACCTGCCCTTTGAAACCATTGAAACCAGCAACCGTTTGGAGCAACAAGCTCGTGTTGAATTGAGTTCCAGACTGATATGCAAAGCAACGTCAAATGTAGAGGCAGAGCTTTCAACGGCAGGATACAATTGCGTGGCCGATGCTCTACAACAACCTGGAATGGTTAACGAGGAACAGACGTGTGTGTACGTTTGGGAGTTTCTTACATTTTTCAGGGCAGCAGCATTTTTGTGGGCAGCAGGGGCAGCGGACGTAACAGCAGCAAATCTGAGGGCAGCACTGGCAACAGCAACAGCAGAAGAGCAGGATGATCAGCAAGACGCCAATTACCATGAAGAGCACCGTTAACCAGGCTGAGATGGAAGAGGAGGCGAACATCAAACATCTACACACCATTACTACACACGGTCATCATTTGTGTTATCCGCCATATTTTGGTGGCCGGTGCCTGGTTTTCCTTTATTTTCTTACAGTAGACGATGAGCTTGACCTCTTTGTCATTGTCTCCAGTGGTGTCACCAGTACCATCAACAATGCATAAATAGACTCCACCGTCCCACCACATCACCTCGCTGATGACAAGATCAGCCGCTGTATGGACAGACACAAACACACACACACACACGCACACACACACACACACACACACACACACACACACATTATTTTCCAGTCGCATTCCTCTGAAATCTCTTAGAGCTTGTTTGCCTCTATAAAAGTAGGGATTTAAATAAAGGGATTGCTTTGTCTTGCAGACTGGGGTCATTCCATTATCTTATTTTCAAACCTTACCGTTCTGGATGGTGATCTTGCGGTTACTGTACTCTGGGCCCAGTGTAGGCTGACTGGATCCCATCTTCTGGGCCACGACACGTATTGTCCGCTGGCTATCTGGGCAATCATCTGTTGGGTCCCGGCCTAACTGTAAGGAAGCCTGATATGCTACACATGCACGCACACACACGCATGCATGCACACACACATACATACAGTTTTCATTAAAGCACAGATATACGTACAACTATACTGCCTCAGATGCATCCTTCTACATTGTTGTGGTAAAGATTGTTTCTCTCATTGATCAAATATTTGTAATTAAATGCCGCTGACTATTAAAACGTCAAAAGTATGAATGATTGTACTCAAGGGTGTAACTGACAATTTGTCCTTATAGTATGTAAAGCCTTCTTTCTAATCCCTATAGTCAGTTTCAGTCACTGTAACAAAAGTATTTATTTACATTAAATAGCCATTTTAGAGACAGAAGCCATCTCAAGGAGACGAAGATCAGTGTGTAGCACTACTGTGTGTTAATCACGTTATTTGTACCACACCAAATACTTCATTATTTGACTGCCTTTTACAGTTTTTTTTTCAATCGCTAACAAGCGCTTACCCATACTTCAGATACTTCTTCTAAACTCTTAACACAGACTCACACCTACAAAACACAATTGGCCAAATGGATAATTTTCTTCTCAAAAACACATT
>JAODUK010044963.1:3022-38022 GCA_027564635.1 Typhlichthys eigenmanni
GTTAGTGTGCGTGTAGTTAGTGTGCGTGTAGTTAGTGTGCGTGTAGTTAGTGTGCGTGTAGTAAGTGTGGGTGTAGTTAGTGTGCGTGTAGGAAGTGTGCGTGTAGGAAGTGTGCGTGAAGGAAGTGTGCGTGTAGTTAGTGTGCGTGTAGTTAGTGTGCGTGTAGTTAGTGTGCGTGTAGGAAGTGTGCGTGTAGGAAGTGTGCGTGCAGGAAGTGTGCGTGTAGTAAGTATGGGTGTAGTTAGTGTGCGTGTAGTTAGTGTGCGTGCAGTTAGTGTGCGTGTAGGAAGTGTGCGTGCAGTTAGTGTGCGTGTAGTTAGTGTGGGTGCAGTTAGTGTGCGTGTAGGAAGTGTGCGTGTAGGAAGTGTGCGTGTAGTTAGTGTGCGTGTAGGTAGTGTGCGTGTAGGAAGTGTGCGTGTAGTAAGTGTGCGTGTAGTTAGTGTGCGTGTAGGAAGTGTGCGTGCAGGAAGTGTGCGTGTAGTTAGTGTGCGTGTAGGAAGTGTGCGTGCAGGAAGTGTGCCTGTAGTTAGTGTGCGTGTAGTTAGTGTGCGTGTAGTAAGTGTGCGTGTAGTAAGTGTCCGTGCAGTTAGTGTGCGTGTAGTTAGTGTGCGTGCAGTTAGTGTGCGTGTAGGAAGTGTGCGTGTAGTAAGTGTGCGTGTGCAGTAACAGATGCACGGTACCTGCAGTGTGCTGGCATATTTGGTGGGGTGTATAGGGGGATGGGCCTGGTCTGACTTCTTGCCCTGGCGTGGGTTGGGTCCCCCCGGCTGGTCCAGGACTCGCTGGGCGAAGGTTCCCCACGATGGGCTGTGTGTCTGCTGCTCCACCAGTGGGCCCAGCGCCAGGCTGCTGGGGAATATGTTGGTCTCCGTACGCGGGTAGCTAATGAACCTAAGTATAAAAATAATATTATAAATTTAAAACAATATAAAAAAATAAACATGTTTCACAGAGAAGACAGACAGACAGACAACATTTAGCTGTGGAAAAGGCATTGCTGATTTCAAAGCACATTTAAGTCATCCTGAACGCCACTAGATGCCAGATGGCACCCGTTTATGCTCAAAATAGATTATCTTTAACTAGGTCACAAAAATACTGATGGACCCTACTCACACACCCACATGCTCACTAATAAGGTGGCTTCAAACAGGTCCCCTGAGTGAACAGAGGTGCTAGGTGAACTGATAAACATTGTCACCATATGGTGGATGCTAGTGTCAACAAGAGAGAGAAGTGTACGTTTCTACCGCTTTGTGAAAACTAAATGGAAACTCACCCTTGGGTATAAAGCTTTTCTGCTATTTTCATGGTCTCTTTGGCACTTATTTTTAGCTTCCGCGACGCCAGCTTTTCCAGTTCCTGTATGCGAGAGCGAGAGCGAGAGAGAGAGAGAGAGAGAGAGAGAGAGAGAGAGAGGGAGAACTATTAGTAGGCCCAAAGCAGCAGGGGGCTTCAGACAATGTCAGGACTATGACAAAATGACAAAACACCAGTTCTAACAACTAATACATTCTCGTTCAAACACAAGTAATGTATGTGTGTTTATGATGGGTGGCTAAATGTGCGGTTGCCTGATTCTATAATATGTATATACTCTTACCACTGTGTCCAGAGGTACGGGCCTCCATTTACTCTTGGGTTTACTGGTTACTGAGGTGACTGTTGCTATGGGATTCTATGAAAGAATAGAATTATACATAATTATATTTTTAAAATATACGGTATACTAGTTGATTAGGCAAGGTAGCAAGTATAATGTATATTTCTGTTATAAAATATGGGATTAAAAAAAAGTCATAATGTGTAATAAAATATAAACACATTTACATAAAGAGCAAATTCCTAATAATGTACATAATCAAAAGCTTAGTCATGTGAATGCAAGCACACACACACAAGCACGCACACACCCACACACACACCCACATGCACACGCACCTCCATGCAGATCTGGTAGAGGACAAGGCAGGCTGTGTGGTTGTACAGACGGTTTCTCTTCCAGCTGAACTCCACAGCATCCTCCTGCGTCTCATGAAGCACTGGGGAGAAGGAAAGAGACGGGGGAGAGACGGGAGGGAGCAAGGGGCAGTTAGCAAGGGGCAATTGGAGGGACTAACAGGCATTGAGGTGATTAGGAGTCCTGACTCCTATATTAATATTATGTGTAAGTGCAGTGCAGAGCAAAGGCTTTAGGCAGGGATGAAAAAATTCTGTAAACTAAGAATGCTTTCAAAAATATAAATCTTTTTTTTTTCTTCATTCATTTACAAAATGTGAAGTGAGCGAATAAAAAAGAAAACTTGAATAAATATTTGGCGTTACTACGATTAGTCTTCAACCCAGCATAATGTATTATAGGTACACCTGCACAAAATCAGGGATTTTGTAGAATCATATTTGACCAACCAATTATACCAAACAGGTTCCGCATGTAGGTTGGAACACAGCCATGAACAGAAACTGAAACAGCTATGTACGAGGCTCAAAACTCGGTGATGGACAGACAAACTGTGCTACCAAGGTAAGGTTGTGGAAGACAGGTCATGCACCATGGCAAGACTGAGCACAGCAACAACACACAAGGTAGATATGCTGCAACAGCAAGGCCTCTCTCAGACAACGATTTCAAAGCAAACTGGGGTTTCAAGATGTGCTCTTCAAGCTCTTTTTAAGAAGCACAAATAGCCGGGCAACACTGAGGACCACAGACTAGACGCAGTGGTCGGCCAAGGAAATGTAGTGCAGCAGAAGAAAAACACATCAAGCCTTCATCAAGCCATCATCCCTTCAAAATAAGAACATGTCCAACAGTGCCATCAGATCAGAAGGAAAATGGCAGCAGCTGCTCTGGACTGATGAGTCAATATATGAAATATTTGGCTGTAGCAGAAGGCAGTTTGTTCGCCGAAGGGTTGGAGAGCGGTACAATAATGAGTGTCTGCAGGCAACAGTGAAGCATGGTGGAAGTTCCTTGTAAGCAAGTAAGTATGTAAAGTTTATTTATAGAGCACCTTTCACAGACAAAGGTCACAAAGTGCTGTACAGTCAAAGAAATGCAAGTAAATAAAATCCTACACCGTACAAAATAAAAGTACATTATAATATAAAACAAAAACCTAACACCATGTTGCTAATTAAAAGCTTGCTGAAAAAGATGTGTCTTGAGCTGTTTTTTAAAAGCGGCCACAGAATCCAAGGCTCTCAGGTCTAAAGGGAGAGAGTTCCATAGCCTTGGTGCCACAGCGCCAAATGCATAATCACCTCTAGTCTTAAAATGTGTTCTTGGAACCATTAACAGCTTTTGGGAAGAGGAACTCAGGGACCGACCAGAAGTGTTTGGATGTAATAAATCCAAGATGTAAATAGGCGCTTGACCGTGCAAGGCTCTGTAAATAATGACCAAGATTTTAAAATTGACTCTAAAACTGATAGGAAGCCAATGAAGGGCCTCAAGCACAGGACTAATGTGCGCTCGACGTTTAGTCCCAGTTAAAATTCTAGCAGCTGCATTTTTAACAACCATGGTCGATTTATTCAAACAGGTAAGTTTGGGGTATGCATTTCTGTAAATAGAGTCAGTAATAGAGGGTCAGGATTAATGGTGTCCTCAATGCTGAAAAATACAGGCAGATACTTATCCATCATGCAATGCCATCATGGTATGATTGGCCCCAAATAGATTTTGCAGCAGGACAATAAAGAACTATCTTCACCGCAAAGAAGAACAAGACGTCCTGGAAGTGTCTGTCTGAGATTACATGAAAAGACAGAAGGATTTGAGGAGGTTGAAATCTGTGGTTAGTTCGGATGTTTGGAAGAATAACCTACCAGCCGAGTACCTTCAAGTGTACCTAGAAGAACTGATGCTGTTTTGGAGGCAACGGGTGGTCGGACCAAATATTGATTTAGATTTATCTTCTGTTCATTCACTGCATCTAGTTAATTTATGAAAATAAACACTTTATTTAAAGCGTTCTTAGTTTAAAGCATTTTCTCCCCACACCTGCCTAAAACATTTGCACAGTACACTACATATGCTGTATGTACAGTACTACACATAGTACACACATTATTGTACCTTTGATCTTGTAGAAGGTCTCGGGTATGAAGGCCTGGATGGCTTTGAACCGCTCCACAACAAATCCCAGAGTGGGAAACTGACAGCTGCCGTAGGAAATCAGCTGATTGGCTAGCGACTCTGGGAAGATCTTTTGCAGACGGAGCGTCTGGAATCGGGTGAAGGATGCCCCTAAAGGTGACAAGCACCATAGATGTAGAGAGACGCACATCTGTGACCGACTGAATAAGCATGTATAGGGCCACACGCATGTCTTCTCGAAATCACAATGTTGTGGGCAAAATTACACGTTGACCTTGTAAGGTGGAGCAGAGGAGTATGAAAACAGTTCTCTAATCTATGTTAGCCTACAAGCATTAGAGCTAACTATTTTGAAATCATATTAGGAAGATTCATATTAAGGTTTAATAGTCCTCATTTCTATTCTTAATTAGAATGCCTTAAAGTGTAACTGCACCCCAGCGCTGAACCTGACTTCACCCACTACAACTTTGAAAATTGCTTCAAGGAGTTGAGTGAGGGGAGGGGAGGGGCTGAGATGGGGACCCCCGTTAACATGAAAGATAACATTTTAATTTGATTATGCATGAGCGTACTGTGTACCGTTGAAAACCAGCCAGGTTCTGGAGTGATTTTAACAGATCGACCGTGTAGTTTTGTTTTCATCCCATAAAATGTTTTGTCAATATAATAACACCAGCATTGATGTGTCTCATCACAGATCAGTCCTATTACTTAGTTTACAGCTCAAAAAACACATTTTAGGGTGCAGTTACACTTAAATTAGAATTCTAGAATATAGATGTATGACTGTGTGCGTGCGTGGCCTCGGGTACCAATCCTGAGATCCAGCTCTTGACGAACATCAACCGCGTCGCTAACGTTAGAGTCAGGTTCTGCCAGGGTCTCACAGGCTCGTCTGATGGAGTTGGGTGTGATTTCAGAAAACTTCGCCCGAAATACTTGTAAATTGGACTTCACTAGAACACATACACATACTCTTTCAATATCAGAATCCTATGGACTAAAGTGTAAAGACATTGAAAATGTCTAAATTTACTACACACAAGTCATGTGTTCAACTACACATGAATGCCAGTAGCATACCTGCTTTGCATACATCAATGACCTCAAAGCCAATATTTTCTCCTTCCCTGTCACAATCAGTCCAGATAACCAAAGCTTGGCACTGCCTCACCTCTTTCTCTAGGGTCCGCTATAAACAGAACGACGCAAGATAAATGGAATTATCACATTTGCACTACCGCTAATGATATGCGCATGAAGCCAGCACTTTAATAAAGTATTAAAAGATGAGAGGGAATTATCATTCAGACAAATGAGGCTTTTACAACCAATACTATGTTAGACACATGTAGTATCAGTGTAGGTTACTTTAAACAGAATATCGCTAAGATTGGTTTAAGAGAGGAGCGAAACAACATACCTTGATTTGTACCATGTTGTCAGGACAAAACTTCTCCACCTCAGCTTCAAATAAAAGCAATGGATTGCAGCTATGCCTGATAAAAGGGCAGACAAACATACAAACGAAAGGTGTACAAGGAATGCAATTTGAAGATAGTGACCCTTATGTTCCCAGCACCCCTTTAGAATTATCTTAAGTACAATTATTTAGCAAGTTAATGCACAGTATAGCGGAGTGTGTACCCATTCCCCAAATAGCCTACCTACACATGTACATTGTAGGATACATGCAGGTTTCACTTACCATTTCTGGAATGGCGATTTAAACTCCAACCCAAGCAAATGCCCTGACACTGACGTCATTGACACAGCCACGTCCTGAATGAGAAGACACATGATGATAATGATGAAATGCCACACTTACAGTATAACAAAACAACATTACATTATACCTCGCTTGGACAATTAATCCACTTTCACTCACCTGCCCAAAGAGATGATATTCAAACTCGTAAATTTTATTAAACTTGGACATCCCTTCTCTCTAATGAAATCATAAAAAATACAGAAAGTTGGTTCAGTCACATAACTACAATGTAGAGGCTACATACACATCTAATAACACTATAGTGTAGTTCATCCTGGTGGATCAGCCATGAACTTACTCTTCTCGCTCTTCCGTTGGACATGATCTCAGAGATACATTTAGCGGCATCATTCTTCTCGGCCACGCAAAGAACCCGTTTTATCTGAGTTCTTCGCATCGTATCTGCCTGCTGTCTGGCACGCTCAGTGTGTTCACCACTGCACAGGATCCCGAGTCGCTGTAGCCCCGATCGAAGCAGTGGTCTCCTGAGTAGGTGCACTAGCATAACTTGCTGTTTTTACCTGTTTTAACACAAACTCCCGCAGGCCGCCGCTGTCACAGTGAACCGGTGCCACTACCAGTACTGTTTACCGTTAACGATAGTAGACACAGCTAAAGAAGCTAACTTTAGTCGTCACCTTTTCTTTTTACCAGTTCAAACCATATCTTTTGCAAACAAATGCCAAAAGTGTGACAACTGTTTAACTCGAGCGACTTCCATGCCTTACTTACAAATACAACTGTATAGATTATGTTTACATGAGCATTTGTCTTAAACTAATACATGGGTACGAAGGTTAATACGGTACTGTTTACAAATTCCGCGCCTGACTGTATCGTACTGTCGTAAAATAACTGTCGTAAAATACATATATCCAAATGTTCTAATTTTCTTTTACATGCATAGTACACTATGCGCAATATACTAATATGTTACGCACAATTACATTTACATTCAAACTAGTGAGTATTGCCTATGTAAAAACAAATGAATTACCATTTATAAAGTGGAACGGTCATATGACACGAACCAGCTGGGTAAACATGGCGTCTGCCTGAGGATGTATGTCTGAAGAGCATTTACATGTAGCGTTTCTGTATTTAATACGAAGCTGTCGTCACACCAGTGGTTCGCATTTCGTGGAGAAATATCGTAAGGCAACGGTGCTTGGAAAGATGAAAGAAATTATTAAGTGACCTGTTTTGGATTTGATCGCTTATCCTCTCGCTGACTGTTTGCATGATTCATTCGTTTAAATGCCTGGAGCAAACCGTAGTAATCGCAAGCAAGCAACATGCCTTTGAAAACGAATTCTGGTTGATTTATGCCTGCCAATGACAAATGCAATTGCTGTTGTGGCTATATTGTTAATCTGTGCACTAGAACACTGGTATGAAAATATACCAATATATTGTTGTATTCAATGCCTCGTTATGCGCGTTATTTTAAAAACCTCTTAATGGGAGAGTACTATGTGTTTCTCATGCTTTGTTTAACACATTCACTATGATAGGCTCCCCGGACGTGGTAGCTTTTACTAAAGAAGATGAGAATGGGGAGGCAAATCCTGATCCATGGGTTCTCCCCGATGAATTTTCCGTCCCGCTCTACTCATCTGCTACCTCCAACCCGTGGGCTAAAACATCTTACGCCAAGTTCACTAAAGACTTCATCCTCATCTCAGAGTTCTCAGAGCAGGTGGGCCCGCAACCCCTTCTTACTATACCCGATGACCCAAAGGTCTATGGCACTTTTGACCTCAACTACTTCTCCTTGCGGATTATGTCGGTGGATTACCAAGCCTCGTTTGTGGGCCACCCCCCAGGAAGTGGATACCCTAGGCTCAGCTTTGTGGAGGACTCCAGGGTGGTGCTGGGAGACTCGAAGGAAGGGGCCTTTGCCTACGTCCATCATCTAACACTCTACGACCTGGAAGCCAGGGGCTTTGTGCGGCCATTCTGCATGGCATATGTCTCTGCGGATGAGAGGAAGATTATGCTGCAGTTTGAGGAGCTGTCGCTTCGTTTCTCCCAGGCCTCCGAGTGCCTGAAGACTGGGAACAGACGAGCCTTCGCCAAGGAGCTGCAGAGGAAGCTGCGAGACCTGGAGTAAGGGTCACATCTCTCCCAAACCTTTATATCCACGGTTTACCACCCACCCAAATCCCTGTGCTATAGTCTCTAAATGATGCTTAGATAAATGGCACTCTTGCAGAAGTATGGAAGTGAATTCTCGTATGAACACTACCATTGTACACGATGTTTGCATGCGTTCTTATTCTACTCTACAATTTACAATTAGGTAATTTAGCAGACGCTTTTATCTAAAGTGACTTAAAATTAGTTCAGTTATTACATGGAGCAGGTAGAGGGTTAGGCATCTTGCTCAAGGATGCTTACAGGTGGGTCAACTCCGGGGTTCAAACCCATGCTTGAGTCCAACACCCAGACCACTAGACCCATCCCGGCCCCCCACTACTCTAAAGAGAAGACATGCAAACTTAACTGTGCATATAATCCGGAATGAATGATGCACACATTGAAGTGTGCTAGCCTTCTCTTCCTACTCTAAGGGCCTGTGTCCACCAAATGCCTTTTTAGCGCTGAGAGTGCCAATTGTCAAAAAAACGCTGTGGGCACTCAGCATTTGTTTGCGCTGCGCTCCCGGCGCTAAACACATTTGGTGGACACGGGGCCCTAATGTTGTGTGTGTGTGTGTGTGTGTGTGCGCTCCGACCACCAGGTACACTCGCTCTGTGCTGCAGAAGGAGGAGGGTCTGCAAAGAGGGGCAGCGGGGCCGCAGGGCATTTACACTGCTCACGCCGTGGAGAAGGCCAACGAGCTGGCCAACGTGGAGAAGAGCATCTATGAGCACCGGGACCTGTTGAGACAGATCAGCTCCTACCCCTGCCGGCCCCGCAGGGACCCCAACGCTGTCACCTGCCAGAAGTGCATGACCCAGTGTCTGAGCGAGTGTCAAGAGCTCCTGGATAAATATGGCGGCCTCGCCAACCCACTGAAGCCGAATTTCGCTGTCGTGGCGGGGGAGAGGGCGGAGGAGGAGGAGGGGGGGGAGAGGCATACGGGTGAGGAGGGGGACGGCGAAGGGGGCGTCGGCGTCAAGCGCAGGCCGACATACATCCCCCAGCTGATCAAGGCGCGGTCGGCTAAGTGCTTCGACAAGCGCCTCAAAACGCTCGGCGAGTTGTGCGACAAGACGTTCTACGAGGCCACGGCGGAGCTGCTCAGGGAGACGGAGCGCGGCTTCCGGGGCGACCTCTGCTACCTGCACACGCGACGCCTGGACCGCGCCCTCCGCCGGAAGCAGCAGCTCACCAACGTCCTCTTCGAGGAAGACCTGGCGGATGCCGACAAGGAAGAAGGGGCGACCATGAGACCGTTCTGTGCTGTGAACCACGTTGTGGACAACAACACGCTCCCACTCCTGCCTCCCATAGTGCTGGACGTCCTGGACCCTCTGGAACCTTTCCACCCAGACTCGGAAGCGAGTCACGCCCCGACAAATGACCTGGCCCCTGGGGAGAGTCGCCTGGACTCCTCCCCTTCTGACCACACCCTAGAGACCCAGGAGACCTCCGAGGGCACCAAAGGCAGCTTCAGTAGTGACAAGAGTGGCGAGGGCCAAGCGGAGGGGGATCGGAGCTTAGCTAGCTTGAAGTCAGAGCCGCGTGACACTCCGCCAGACCTGACCCTCGACCCCGACCCCGACCCCGTCACTGACCTGGAGAGGCTGGAGAGCACCAGTGAAGAGGTGGAGACCACCGCCGGGGAGGACGAGGCAGAGAGCGGGGGGGACCTGACGCCCGTTTCCCTGCTGGAAGGAGTCTCTGAACTGGATGCTTGCAGGGAGGATGAGTGTGAGCGACTGCCTGAAGCGGCGTCACTGCTTCAGGTAGACACAGCCTGCTGTGTGGCTCAGGAGGGCTTCCTTTACGACGCATCTGTCCCCGACACAGTGCCCGGTCTAGGGGATAGCGCTCAGACAACTCTCCCTCGCTTCCTGGTTATCAACCAGGAGCCCCAGGCATCGCTGCCTCTCCAGGAGGACTATTCTGTGGGTTCCCCCCACCCACAATACCTCACCGCCGCAGGGCTGGAGCTGCCTGTGGAGCCCCTGGGAGACACCGCCTCCCGGTGTTCAGCGGAGGACGGCTCTGACTGTACCATGAGCGCCTCCACCGGCTCCGACCGCGCGGTCTCTCCTCTTGGGTACGAGGGCGTGCTGACCCTGCGCCAGAGGAAGAAGGCGGGCCAGGGGGCCCTGAAGTTTGTGCGGCAGTACCCGTTCGCTCTCCAGGCCCTGTGGTGTCTTCTGAGCGGGAGAACGCTGGTGGTGCTCGGGACGGACGAGGGCAGGGTCCGTCGACTGGTGTCTGCGCTGGTCCTTTTTGTGCCTGCGCCAGGGAGGTGTGGGGAGAGGGTTCAGTCTTGGCTGTCCTCTCCCTTCAACCTCACCGATCTGCAGCGGTGGAAACTCATTGGACTGCAAAGGTATGAATGTTGTCGCGCAATGTGAATAAATTGAGTCATTCTGACTCAGAGGAATTAAGTGTTGCTATGCCATAGTTTTGGAGAAATGTCATTGTACTTGTGGCAATGATTGATCGAAAGTCCTTGCCTCTCAATATATGTGGGTTCACTGATGTTTTAGATGGAAACGGGCATATTACTTCCTGGTGGTGACTGCCATATTCATATTATTATTGTTATTATCAGCACTGACTCATCATGAACAGTTAATCCCTGCCCATGGTGACTCATAGAACCAATTATTCCATGGGCTTCTATTTGGCCTTGGTTTCCATTTGTCTACTTTGTATTGCCCATGTTTTAATTAAAACATGAATATGGCATTAAGTCTCTAAATAAGAGTGATACTTGGTAGGCTTTGACCGTAGGCTAGCTGAGGCAGTCATGAGCAGTGGGCAGAAAGGAGAATAAAAATAAATGCGCACACACACACACATCTTTGTCCAAAAAGAACAGTCCTTGTTTGTACTGTGAACAACTAGATGTTTGTCTTATTGAATAGAAAATGCTGTAAAAAAAATTATAGGACTTTCTGTCACACTAAGTGATATCGATTTCTCGATATCTCAGACCAAAACCAACACACACACACAGAGTGAGTGTGATGTCATTCTCAGGACGCAAACACTCCACTATATCAGCACACAGAGAATATTTGACATATTAGATGATATATTCATGTTTAAAATATCGTATAAAGTATCTTTAACTGTTCCACCACCGAGCAACTACTACTGATGCCTGGCAACAGTGATGATCACATGATGTCTGGATCAGCTCAGGTGCTAGTAGGTCAAGACAGCGATTCAACCTCTGCCTTCTGTCCTCCTCTAGAGTGGCATCTCCAGCAGGCTCCAGCATGCTGTACTCACTGTCTCGCTACAGTCGTTATATCTCCATCCTGGACGCTGACCAAAAGACCCTACGCTGCCCTCCGTATCGCGGCCAGCTCCTGGCCAACATAGCAGACCACCGCACGGCCATTCGCCGTGGCTCCACCTACTTCCTTCACGTGCAGAGCACGCTCTGCGGCCTGGCCGCCAAGGCCTTCCTGTTCACCTTTACCCACCATCTACACCTGCCTGTTAGCGCCAGGGAGGGCCTGGAGGCTGTGGAGGCCAGGCGACGCAGCTTCTTTCAGGAGCAGCTGGGTCTTGGAGAGGAGGACACTAGGATACTGGTCTACCTCAGCCAACTTATTACTCAGCAGTACCTGCAGCCTGCCACCGGGGGCAGCGCTGCAGCACCTTGTTTCAGTTTTAACTACACTACCAGCACTTTATACAAGATCTAATATTATGCCCAAAATGAGACTGGGATAGGATTAGGAATTTGGACCTCGTTGGTGAAATTATTAGTATTTGATTAGTTTTGTCTAGTGATTGTAATGGGCAGTAAGTGATCTACTAGAACATTTTAAGCTTCAGGACAAACTTGACACTAGTTATTGTTTTATTTTGTCTAACTGCATTCTGCCTTGCTCACTTTATTTGACGATTGAGTAGCAATGTGAATGTTAAAGACTACTCATGTGTTTGGCTAGACACACAAACACATAATATACTATAGACCACAAGCCTACTCCAGTCTGGTCTCTGAATTATGTTTGCCATTCATGTGATTTTTATTTTCCACAGGAACAATGTTACTCACATTGTTGTCTGTTTTTATTGTTTTTCAGTGATTTCGCCCTGAAATGCAATTTATCAGGACTTGAGCCAACATCCGTGTGTATTTGGTAGTCATTGACAAAATGGTCTACTATTGTATGATCTAAGTCGACAGTAATTATTTCAGTTGTGCTGTATTGGACCCACATTTTCTGACATTGTGCCTATTGAGGAGGTGGTGAAAGTTTAGGGTTTATTAGTATGTATAATCTGTATGCTTTGTAAAGCTTCCCTTATGTCAATCAAAGGGCAAAATGTGAATAGTATTCCAAGGCATAGCTCATTTTTTCTTTAAGTTTTATGCATTCCTCTTCTTTAACTGGTTTGGCAGTGTGAATGATTCTTCTCACACACTATACCCGTGCTGGAAATACTTCACATTGAGCTTGTCTGGGAATGTAACTGAATACTTTAGATGTTGCGATAGCATAGATGGCGCACAGTCACAGAAGCTGCTTCAGTCACAGAAGCTGCTTCAGGCCACTGTAATGATGCATGATGGTGTATGTGTGTGCGTTGTGTGGATTATTATCGTCAACACGACATGATGTTGCATGTTCAGGGAACCTTGTCACACGTGGCCAGTGGTTGCCAGAAACGAGGCTCTTAATTAACAAGTGCTGTCATGGATATACTCTCGCATTATAACGCTACGTAACCTTAACGTGTTGACTTTCACTGTTGTCTTAAAAGTTGTGTGAGTGTTGTGATGTCAGCATGAGACTGTCTTGTGCCAGGGTGAATCACGCTAATGTAAATTAAGTTTTGTTGTATTCTGAGAATGACCGAACAAGCGTGACGAATTAAGGTTTGCCGATAAATGACTGAAATGGTTCTGTTTTTATTGTTGTCGTGCTTCTATTTGACGGAAAAACTAGTGGCGCCATGATGGTAGTGATCTGATGCTTGATGGCCAGTGTTAATTTAGGTGGGTTAGTTACTGCATACAGTAGGATTGCCTACCCATAATGTGAGGTTAAGACATTAAATTGTCTGTAGACATTTTTTACTTTATTTTTTTACGTCTCTAACATTCCCTTTTATCATTTGTTATGCTAATAATTTAATGTACATTCAAAGTAAATGTTTTTATCTTGGGTAGAAATGTTCCACAATTGCGCTCACTTTTTTAAATGATTTATAATGTAAACATTTGAATGTAATCTGAATAAGACATACCAGTGTGCTTAACATGCTTCACTTAGTGTTGCTATATCATGTCTAGACATTGTATGTCATGTATATCATGATATTGTATATCATGTCTAGACATTGTATGTCCTTCTTGGGGAGATGCTTGTGAGAATAAAACTTTTCTTGCTGTGTTGAATTTGGGCTTTTGGGACATTGACCATTTGCTTTTTCAGTGTTTTAGCCATGACGTCAGTCTATATAATTTTTGTTGTATTGATTTATTTACTCCAATAAATAAGAGTATAGCGATGCTGGTGCGTGATTTCTACACAAATAACTGTCAATCGTTATTACTCAGTATAATTGAGATACTATAAAATGCCAATGCAACACTGATGATTAAAGTTCAAGTACAAAATTAATTTGTCTAAATTACATTCTTAAGGTGTTCTATGGCTATGACAGCATTAAATACGACATTAGGGTTGTAAGGTCAATAACTGAAATTAACGTGACAGAAATTGGAGCAATAAATGTTTCTGCTGTGAAAAAATCTAAAAACTGCTTTGAAATCAAATCTTTTGCTTAAAAAGATTTTTTTACGACTTATGACTTTCTCAAAACTACCAAACAATTTACCAGTAAAACCTTCAATTGACTCCAGTTCAGTCAGACATTTCTCAATTCAATAAGGCATTCTCGTCAGCCTGGATGACGAATATTGTAGCCTACTGCATGCAGATATTTAGTGTTAAATCAACAGAGAATGTAATCTTTAAATGACAGTGTCTGTCAAATGAGAGAACTGAAAGACGTTTGTTCCGTTATGGTTTAGCTATAGAGAAGACCATGTAAATACTTACATTGTATTGAGAATACATTGAATTAAGTCATGTGATGTGTAGTAGTTTGTAAATATTTCCCTAAGAATCCATTTCTATACAGAAAGCATAACAGTACTTCAATCATGTTGTTAATAGGTCATGGTGGTCAATATCTACACCCTGTTAGAATTACTTTAACAACAGAAAACTTATGAGACAGCCAGCTTAATCAGAAGTATTATATTTATTTAAAATTATAAAGAACAATGATAAAAAAAAAAGGCTCGACAACATTCATCCCCACTGGTTGTCCTCCCTTTTACCAAATATTACTACTCAAATGAAGTACTAATTACTAATGACCTTTTTTACTAATGAGTATTTCAACTGGAATGGCAGGCCTGATGCAGAAACAACCTTATCGGCTTGATCCCTACATCCCAATTGGATTTTTTTACATTAGGAGGCACTGGTCACTTTGAGAAAATGCACAAAAAAAAAAAAAGACATCTATAAATGATCATGAAACAAACCACATTAGACTTTGTAAGATTAAACGGAGGGCAACTACACACCTTTTAGATACCAATGCTTACATACATTATATTCACTCAAAGTGGTTTAACATTGACCCTTATAATTTTGGACAACAATAATAATAATCGGGACTATAGGTTCTTTCTAAGATGTCAATTTAATAAACAATACTCTTCCAGGGTGGAGAGACAGCAAGTAGAGGTTGTTAAGCCTTGATCTAAGGAAAAAAGCTCAGGCATTTGAAGAAAAGAAAAAAAGAAAAAGAAATCAAGAAAGGAAAAGGAAATCCCACTTAGCCGGAGCATCCTCTGCAGCCACAGTGGGTACACTCGATGATCCTTCCCTGTCAAGAAGCAAAAATTACATTCTTAAAGGAATGCATCAATTAGGCGGGAAAAAAAGAATAATAAATAAAATAAAAATAATAATCGACAAAGCATAGTATCATGTAGTAAAATGGAAGCTGCACACTTGAAAGCTCAGATGCAATACCGTGACGAGGGACAGCTTTGCTGTAGAAAGGTTTGTAGGGGGAAACCCTACCAATAGTGTGGGCGCGTGTGTATGTGTGTGCGTGTGCATGTGTGTATGTATAAAATGCAGGCCTCTTGTTTCTCATTTGATTTAGTACACTTCAAGATCACATTGTAATGTCTCCTTTTCTTATCATCTTTTTGACCCAAAAATAATACCTGCACAATGTGCACATCAGACATTTACATCATTTCTAATTTGTAGCCAAATGTCTCTGCTCTCTCCTCCCCCTCCTCTCAGATAGCCAATCAAGTTAGGGCAGGTTAAAAGCGCAACCCCAACTTAAACAGAATGTTAGAAAAGGAAGAAATGTCTGTCCAAAATTACCTTGAAGTGGAAATGTTTACTGACAATAAGTAGTATGTAATTCATACATTTACAGACCAAAATTACAGCCATTTAAAAGTGTTAATTATCAATTGATGCAAATAGTGATGTTATATTAGTAGATAAATGAAAGATTATGAGACTTACAACTTCAAGCTTGCTCTTAGGGACTCTGCAGATGCAGTTAGTTCCAAAGTTCGTGTCTCGAGTCTGAATGCAGCGCAGGCAGCACAGATTCTCATAACCTTGCTTCTTCCACTTGGCAATCAGATTCTTGTCTGCGTACCCTTCTTTTATACAATACTCATACAGCTCTGTGAGAAATAATAGGAGAACAGTATATTTTAGATATGGGTTTCTTTGTATTAGGTTGTGCATTGTTAATCTGCCAGTAGTCACCCCGAATCTAGATTTCTACATGTTAACACGAATAGAACATGACAGCAGTGCAGTGGTCAAACGGTATTAAGCAATCAGTTTAAATTGTTACGAGAAAGCATATATATTCCAGAAACTTTTAAATATATCTAAATATGTGCATTTAAATATCATAAATGTAGACTTGAGTGTGGAGTAGTCGATGTATAATGCACAAAATAAATTGTTTTCTGCATAGGAGGGAAATGTGTGAAATAACTTTTTTTTTTTTTTTAAATTGGCAAAAAAATGAGAAAGGAAAAAAAGGCAAAGAATGCCTACCTCTGCTGATGGCCTTCCTTTTGTAAAACAGATCAAAGATGTAGCGGCTCCGCTGGTGATGCAGCCTGAAAATAGGCCACAGGGATTCCACCTTTCGCTTACCCTCGTGAGGCTCTGTTTCGGCTTGGGAAATGAGAAGAAGTAACGATACATTCATGCAATTTATTTAGGCCACTGTGAAATCGATGTCGACAGTAGCGGAGAAACAGGGAACCTACCTTCTCTCATTTTCTGGTCCAGTTCGTCCAACGTGGGTTCAATGAGTTCCCAGCCATCTGGAGGTGGTTTTCTACTCCTCTTAACTTTAGGCATAACTATAAAGTATATAAAATACTACAGAAATATCACAAGGGAACTCGTTGTTTGTGTATTGGTATTGACTATGGTAGCAGTTCAGTCCCTTACAATATACGTCAGAAGGGCCCTTCGCTATCAGGTCGTCTCTTGAAAATCACGTCATTGTCAAAAATAAATATTAATAGTTGTATTGTATAGTTTGTATTGTTTGTGATAACAATTTATTGATTTAAAAAATAAAAAAACAATATTATATTTATATATGTCTAAGACATCGTTATTTTTAAAGTCTATGTTGGCTTATTGCATAAATTGCATAAGCCAAAATACCACTAAGGTACGGTACCGTACGGGGCAAACTGCCTATATTTAAAAAACATATTTTTGTCTCTTTTGGATTATACTTAGCAGGCACTGTACTTCATATTAGTATTGTATTCTAAGTATATATATATTTGACAGAAGTTAATGTGAACTTTCGGAACATACTTTTTTCCCTACCAACTTTTAAAGGCACCTCAGTGAACTGCCTGTTATGTCAAGAAGGCAGCACTGTTTATGCCAGCTGTCATTAAAGCAGTAACATATCTATGTGTCTTCCCTCTCTATTTTCGTTATAAGGTGTTTGTAACCAAGGCCTAGTTTACCAGAATGCCGAAAGGAGGTACGTGCGATATTCTGTGCTCATTTTGCGTGCTAATGAAAGAATGTACAGCAGTTAGCATTATTTTAGCCTGCTACAAATGTAATGTCATAGCCTGACAGACAGTTATTGGGTCGACTACGTTCATAGATTTTAAATTCAATGTTTTGTGTGAGATATGTGCTATAAATGTGTTGCGTGTAATTATTTCTGACTCTTTGTGTCAGGCAAGCGTGAAATATTTGCTTTAAAAATTTTTTTGTATATTAATGTATGATCTCTGTAGGTAGGAAAGGTGGCCACAAGGGTCGAATGCGAACGTACACCAGTCCAGAAGAAATAGATGCCCAAATGAAGGCAGAGAAAGAAAGAAAACAGGTTGGTTCATCGTATGTCATGCAGATATGATGTTGAAATGCGTTTGCCATTGTGTAGTTTGTCTAGAACAATATACTTCTCATTGTGGTGGTTTCGTCGTTGCCTGGCCGCCATAATAGTTTGTTTTTGCTTATGCAATTATTGTTTTATGGTATTTGGGACAGCAGGAGCAAGAGGAGGCAGAGGGCGGCGCTCAAAATGATGTTTCAGAAGAAAAGGCTCCTGGGTCGGGATCTGATGACAGTGATGAGGAAGGCTCCCAGGTCAACCAATCTGTTTCTTTCTCTCTCTCTCTCTCTCTCTCTCTCTCTCTCTCTCTCTCTCTCTCTCTCTCTCTCTATCTATCTTCCGCTCCCCTATCAATACCACCCTCTTGCCAATTGTATAATGGAGCCCAGCAAACCACAGAACCTGGAGATATTTGTAGTTCTGGGTCTGCGGGTGATATCGCAACCAAAGAGTATCCCTTTACCAAACAGCAGACACCTTCTACAACTGTTTATTTAGCTATTTTGATATATTTTGAAATAAATGTGATATAATATTATATATCACAAATAAATGTGATATAATATATAATTATTTTTTCTTCCTTATTTTTTCTTTTTACAGCGAAAGAGAGGTGGTGTGGAGGGGCTTATAGAAATTGAGAACCCTAATAGAGTTGCTCAGAAAACAAAGAAGGTGACACAGATCGAGTTGGATGAGCCCAAGCAGTTGTCGAGGAAAGAGAGGTACGGACACACACAAAATCGTTTGTATTAATGTAATATTTTTCCCAGATGCGTCAACTGTTGTGTGTCTATACAAAATTGACTTCACTTGTATGACTCTTTGACTAATGTTCCATGAAGGGCATGTGGGGTCCTTCTGTAATCCAGATGGTTATAGAAGCTTCCCACTGCTATAGCCCTACTTTGTTGACACACACTGTTGAGTCTCAACAGTTGGTGGTTGCGTCCTTGTGCAGAGAGGAGATTGAGAAGCAGAAAGCGAAGGAACGCTACATGAAGATGCATTTGGCAGGGAAGACAGACCAGGCCAAAGCAGACCTAGCTCGGCTCGCCATTGTCAGGAAACAGAGAGAGGAGGCAGCAAGAAAAAAAGAAGAAGAAAAGAAAGGCGAGTAGCCATCAGTTAAAGCTAAAATCCACAACTTACAGCATCAATAAAATTTTGTTTAGGTTTAACCCTCCGTGGCATTTTAGAAGGTGTCTGCTCATGACCCCTTTGTCTGTGACTGCTGAAACATTGAGACTGGTTTTATTTTCTCCTTCAACATATTTTTAATTAAGCTTAACCTCTCTTCTCCCAAATGCACGAAAGCATTTGGTACATATTCTAATTGAAGCTTTAAATATGTTCATATGTCTTCATTTGTCTCAATGTTGAGTGGGAACTACAAAAATGGCTGAAAAGCTACTGTTGCTGTCAGTGCTGGGTGTGTTAG
Organism: Typhlichthys eigenmanni; assembly: GCA_027564635.1. Lineage (NCBI taxonomy): Eukaryota > Metazoa > Chordata > Actinopteri > Percopsiformes > Amblyopsidae > Typhlichthys > Typhlichthys eigenmanni. Next base: position 21,944 of record JAODUK010044963.1, read on the forward strand.
CAGCACAACCCTGTTTCTGTGGTCAGTAGTTTTCAAACGCTTTGCTACCAGTGTCCACCTCCAGGCGACCATTTGAAACACTTGTTCTAGTCTTTATTATGTTACCACCATGCCATGCCACAAATTACAAATTGCAGATTAATGACGGATTTGATCTTTAAAATGCAATAAACTATCAAGTCTCTGAATGGCAGTTCATATTGTGTTTAGTTCATAGTGACTAAACACAATAGTCAGTCTCGCTGGTCAGTGAGAATTGGCAATATTTTAGCAGTCTGGATGCATTGAAGCATACTGTATCAATGCATCCAGACTGTCTGGATTATTAAATCAGATTATTTTTGTTTTTTACAGCCAAAGAAGCAGCATCTGCAGCAGCTAGAGGAGTAAACGCTCTTTCTCTGAAATGAGGCAGTGGCGGCAGCATTAATGATCATCGGTGGACTGAGGCAATATACAGTATATATTTGACTATTTTTAAAGGAAAACCTATGAATAGTATTTTGTTTTACTGTAACATAAGACGAAAGAAGAAGCCCGTGGAGAGACCAATTGCAAGGAGTTCTATACAGTACGCTGTGTTTCGGCATGGAAAAATGCCTTGATGCTACTCTGAACAAGCGATTTTGCTAACACCAGACCTCTTACACTTGATGATCCCCTTCTAACCCATAACCTTGTATATGATATTGATATTGTACACACATTCTGGTATAACGCCATCTTTGCTTCTCTACTTTTTTGGTTTGAATTTTGCATTGTATATAACTCAATCATTAAGTATTTCAGATTAATTTTATGAAGAAAGTAGAATATGTATTTATTCATTTTGCTGCTTTTCAGATGACACAGTATTCTAAAAAAAATTTAAGGTAAAATTTAAGGTTCACACATATGAAAAGGTAATATTATTGTTCTGACGGCAAAACTCTTAACATACTGCTACACGCTGAATACGGCAAAGTCCGGCAAAGTCCCACTACCTGAATTGTAATCCTCTGAAGCTTTGGCTTTATGATGACATCAATGATTTGGATACATTTTGAATTTGCAAGAATCTTGAGCAGGACCATACAACAAGATTAAGGGTGGAAAGACCTAGTCCAGACTTCAGCGTAGATGTGTTTACAAGTACTGGAAAGTAATTTAGCAAATGCCTTTTATCAATTGCAATTTAAGATGAAGTACAAATGCACATTTCAAGAAGCAGGTAACATAGGAAACTGCAGAGCATGTCAGGAATGCAAACATTACGTTTCATCCAATAAACTAGACTACACTGAGTCTTTTTAGTGACATATATCTTCCCTAAATCAAGACTGTAATGATTTATAAGAGGGTCACATAAATAACAACTTAATATAACAACTTTCTACCATTATGTAATAAAATGTACAATAATGGCTCTTGAAAACATGTTTTTTTTCCCCACTTTACAGAATACAGTTACTCTATCAGTATAATGTTTACAATGTCATTAAATTGTGTATCACAAGCCACGCCTTCCTGTGGCTTGATTGGGTGCAAGTTTCGCGGACTTTGGCCAGTGAAAAGTCCACAGAAAAGACGCGTATTGTGTGTAGTAGGCTACCGTTCACATCTCAGACAGCAACTGTTGTATATTTATCCTACAGGTACCGGTAAGTCCTTCAGTTGGATTTAATCTAAAATCAACCGCATAGCTTCATTTGAGGCACATGCACATCATGTAATAAAAAAAACTTAATAATTAAGCTCAAAGCTTGGTTACCATTTCTGTTTAAATGATATCCGATGTCATAATCGTACTTCTTATTTTTGACGCGTAGAATTACTTTAAACTGTTCTGTAACGTATGCATCATGCCGTGGTATATTAAGCTAGCTGCCATGCGGTAGCAATTTCGTGTAGCCTAAGTAAAGACCCGTGAATTATGAAAGTCATGAGCTCAGCGAATACTTTACACACTAGCAGCGCAGCTGCATTTGGCTGGCAGCGGCAGATGAGGCCAACAGTTTAGTACTGTTTGGACATTGACTTTTCCTAATGGGTTGAAACAAGTTGTAGCAAGTTTAAGTCTGAACTAATAGCCAGTCTGTACATCCGTGTATGAGAATATACAGTAGGAATGTCAAGTGTAGACCATAATAACGTTTGTTTGGCTAACCTTACTTGCCACCCTAGATTGGAAGGATATGGGTCTTCTCTACATCTTCGTGTTTTGGCATTTTCGCATTCTTATCAAAACGTCAGGGAGACTTTGTTGAACGTTTAATAATGGAACTCGTGGCCTCAATGAAGGTTGCATGTTGCAAAGCTGCTGTTAACAACCACTGACAGCAGATGTCATGGTTCTACTTCTGTTCCACAAACTGGAGAATTACAAAACATTGATCCTAGCTTTCAACTTGAACCTCTAAAGGCTTTTGAACAAACTTTAATGAGGTACTAATTATTTTTATGTGAGCACTGTGTTCTTCTTCGTAATATTTAGTTTGTGAATAGAGACAACAATGTCTAACAACGACAATGATGTGAACAAGGACACATGGGATATCCACAACAAGATGATGTTGGAACCTCTGGCCATTAATGATTCAGAGGTGTGTGTTGTGTGTTTGTTTGTGTTAATACACTTTTATTCTGTCTAGGTCGGCTTAAGAAGAGTACAACCAAAATAAACTGTTAGGTTGTACGTTAGATGACGATAATTTAGCCGTCGATACAACAAGCTGTCATAAAAAGGAGTATACTATATTCTATTTACATTAAAATTATATAATAATACTTGACTGTGTGTGTTTCAGGTATTCTCCATCATAAAAAAGGAGAAGCACAGACAAATGTATGGACTAGAGCTGATAGCCTCTGAGAACTTCACCAGCAGAGCTGTTCTGGAGGCTCTGGGATCCTGTATGAACAACAAGTACTCTGAGGGGTATCCTGGCCAAAGGTATATGCACCTGCATGAGTGAGAATTACCTCAGATGGCTCACATGCTTTCATGAGCTATTTCGTTAGAAACAAATGGTGTGGTCCTCATATACAGCGTAAATGATACCAAAATAATGTATGGGCATTAGTTACTGTTAATTATTGTTGTCATTACATAATTATAACCCTAAATCAAAGATAATTTACCTTATTTATATGTATCTATCTATCTATCTATGTATCTATGTATCTATGTATCTATGTATCTATCTATCTATCTATCTATCTATCTATCTATCTATCTATCTATCATTCTATCATTTTATCTATCTATCTATCTATCTATCTATCTATCTATCTATCTATCTGTCTATTTATCTATGTATCTATTTATCTATCTATCTATCTATCTATGTATCTATTTATCTATCTATCTATCTATTTATCTATCTATCTATCTATCATTCTATCTATGTATCTATCTATCTATCATTCTATTTATGTATCTATTTATCTATCTATCTATCTATCTATCATTCTATTTATGTATCTATTTATCTATCTATCTATCTATCTATCATTCTATCTATGTATCTATTTATCTATCTATCTATCTATCTATCATTCTATCTATGTATCTATTTATCTATCATTCTATCTATCTATCTATCTATCTATCTATCTATCTATCTATCTATCTATCTATCTATCTATCTATCATTCTATCTATGTATCTATTTATCTATCTATCTATCTATCTATCTATCTATCTATCTATCTATCTACCTATATCTCTATCTCTATCTCTCTCTCTCTCTCACACAAAGCCTACAGCTTCATAATAGCCTACACTGCTATAACTGTACCACGCTGTGTGTGCTTCAGGTATTATGGTGGCACAGAGCATGTGGATGAGCTGGAGAGGCTGTGTCAGAAGAGAGCCCTGGAGGCCTATGGCCTGGACTCTGAGCAATGGGGTGTGAACGTGCAGCCATACTCGGGTATGAAGTAGTCTCGTGAACATCATTGGTTTTTGCGTGCTTACATTTCTTTATTATTAAAAATAAAATTATTATAATATATCATATTATTATATTCTTTATTATTATTATAATAGATGTAAGGTCAGATGAGTGTGATCTTTCTGTAACTAAAACAATAGATTCAACAGTGTAAAGGTGGATGGATGCCCCTCTTACCACTTCTCTCCACGCCTCTGTTCTGCTATGTGGCCCACCATTAGGTTCCCCCGCTAACTTCGCCGTGTACACGGCCCTGGTGGAGCCCCACGGCAGGATCATGGGCCTGGACCTTCCTGACGGAGGTCACCTGACCCATGGCTTCATGACGGAAAAGAAGAAAATCTCTGCCACGTCCATCTTCTTCGAGTCTATGCCGTACAAGGTACCTGCATAGTTGTGTGAAACATTCCACAGATTAAAGGTATAGTCAGTGATTGTAAGATTTTAAAAGTCAAATCGAATTCACTAAATATGTCCTCGGCTTTGTAAATGGGGAACACAAACAAAGCGGGGCAGACCACACACACACACATAGTAACAAATTCCAGGCCCAGGGGATAGCACTGGGACCTCACAGCCAGAAGGTACCAGGTCCAAACCTTCCTGTGTGGGGTTTGCATGTTCTCCCCGTGTCTGCGTGGGTTTCCTCCGGGTGCTCTGGTTTCCCACACTATCCAAAACACATGTCAGGTTACTATTCTCCAGTCAGTGCCATCTGACCAGTGACACTGGCTCCAATCTGGAGTTGGTCACTGGGCACAGCGGCAGTCCACCGCTCCCGACTTTAGTAGCAAGTGGGCCGAATTGGAAAATGTCAAGGGTGCGTGGGCCACACAAAATACTGAATAGCACTTATGGTAAAGTTATGCGCTAATACTACATGAAAAGGTCACCTTTTCATCGGTGTTACAATAAGAAGAATAAGAAGAAGCTATAATGACAACATATGACATATGGACAATGAGATAAAACGATGCATGATGTCCGTACAAGTGAAAATGTTGCAGTGACATTACACTGCCCTCTTGGGTGGGAGGCCGGCAGCATACAGTAGTATTACTAGCAGTTGACATTGCAAGGCACCCATCCATGTACACAATACTGAACGTGGTTGAGGCTTCTCCAGGTTACATTCATATCAGTTCTTATCTGTTCACCTTGTCACCTGTTCAACTTGACATGTTATTTTCAGGTGAATAAAGAAACTGGCTACATAGACTATGACAGACTACAGGAAAATGCACGCTTGTTCCACCCGAAACTCATCATTGCAGGTATTAATTTTTTTATGTATTATTATTATTATTATTATTATTATTATTATTATTATTAATATCATTATCACCTTTCTTGCACTTTTCAGTCTAAAATGTGGTCAGTTTTTTTTTATTTTTTTTTATGGACTAGTGGTGTTTTCATTGCATAATGTAAATACACCTACGAAGTTTGAATTGCACTATGATCTCAGTAATGTTGCCTAACCAAACATAGATTTTCACAATCTTCTTGAACCGTTGCCCTCTTCTCAAGAAGGTGATCAACACAGTACAACACATTGTCCACCAATAGACCTTTCCGACTCGGGCTGTAAGACTCGCCCCCATTGGTTACAGTTGCTAATGACATTTTGATATTTTCTCTCGTATTCCTAATAATGTTGCAGTGTGCTTCTTGCCAAATTAGTCTACTTTGTCAACAGCTACGTACATAACCTGTAACAGTACTAAAGGTGAATGCATATTGTGTTTTCTGCTTTGAAAAGAGGCAGATGCTGTACGGTACTGTACTATATATAGCCTGACTCGTTGGAATTGTATATTCCCAAAGCACATCTAAAGACACATTTATAAGGGTGCCCAAGCATTTATTAATCGTTAAAGTGCCCTGTTTAGTTTTTACCCGATACAAGATTTGGATTAATTCGTAGTAGTCTCGACCATAAACAAAGCTAACAATTAGCTTTTTTTATGGGACATCGGGCGTTGCTAAGGAGAATCAGGTAATCTGATTGGTTATTATTGATGCGTGATTGACAGGTCGGAAAGGTCAATGAGGTCTTGATCTGCCCTGTTGCATGCAGGCACCAGCTGTTACTCCCGCAACCTGGACTACCCACGCATGCGGGCCATCGCAGAAGAGAACGGCGCGTATCTGATGGCCGACATGGCGCACATCAGTGGACTGGTGGCTGCCGGCGTTGTGCCCTCGCCTTTCGAGCACTGTGACATTGTTACCACGACGACGCACAAGACGCTGCGAGGCTGCCGCGCTGGAGTCATCTTCTACCGGAAAGGTAAAAGTCCAATAAGTTAGCATACCTTTTCCCTTAGGTGAGGCTAAACTTTACAATTTATTTGCATACACTTTACAACTCAGCCTCAGGTGTCAAAATGAAATCTCGCTCACTCAATTTGTTTATGAAAACACTACCACTAATATCATGCACTATTTGCCTCAGGTGTGCGCAGTGTGGATGCCAAGGGAAAGGAGACTATTTATAACCTGGAACCTCTCATCAACCAGGCTGTGTTCCCCGGTCTGCAGGGAGGACCACACAACCATGCCATTGCAGGTACCCCATCTATACTCTCACATTAACATATGCACGTTTGCACGTTTGTGTGTAATATGCTGCCATAAATAAGGTAATTTTGGTATTTTTCAAATGAATCGAGCGTGTGTGTGTGTGCTTGTGTGTGCGCGTTACACCTGCAGGAGTTGCAGTAGCGTTGAAGCAAGCCATGACCCCAGAGTTCAAGGCCTACCAGATTCAAGTGGTTGCTAATTGTAGAGCCATGTCAAACGCCCTCATCAAACACGGCTACAACATTGTCACTGGTATGAGAAAGAGTACAGTGTTTGTGAAATAATTTCCAGAGAAAAGTTGACGGCGATCCAAAATTGATCTCTTCATTATATTTCCCCCCCCGCTAGGCGGTTCTGACAACCACCTGATCCTGTTGGACCTGCGTAACAAAGGAAGTGATGGTGGACGTGCTGAGAAGGTTCTGGAAGCCTGTGCAATTGCCTGCAACAAGAACACCTGCCCAGGTAACGTATGTGTGTACATGGGGCATGCCTAATCAACAATAACCAATTGTGCAAGACCTTTTTACATTATATTTTAAATGATAAGGATAGTTTTCCCACTAATTCAGTATATGCAGGTTTTTACCAGTGGATCAGCATTCTATTCTGCCTTGATGACCTCTGGGCCACTCCATTTGGCATTGGTGATGTCAAAAGGGAGCTTTTTTTTTTTTTTTTACGGACATTAAACTTTGCCAATTGGGTGTTGCCAGTGTATTATTTTATATTATACTGTATATGATGTATGAAGAATGTGTAATATAAAGCAGCACACTGTCCATTGTTGTCTTTAAAGTATATATTTAATTTAAAATACTCAATGCTAGCCTATAACCAGCCACTAACTGGCACGTATAGCTGGCATTGTACACAAGCTTCTTGGAGACCAATCATGAATTGGAAGCTACCCAAATCTACAAGTGTAAATCATAGAACTGCATGCAGTATGTCTAACCTTCATTTTGACATGTGGTAAAGATATATTATGTAAAATATGTCAGAAACCATTTTAGATTTTTGCCCCATGGCAGTCTTCAATACTGTGTATGTCAATGGAAAATTGTTTTTACAGGTGACAAGAGTGCTCTCCGCCCCAGTGGACTAAGGCTTGGCTCCCCAGCACTGACCTCTAGAGGCCTGTTAGAGGATGACTTCAGAAAGGTAGCAGAGTTCATCCACAGAGGTACACTACTTTTCATCTTATGAAAGGAAACTTTTGTTGCTATTCTTCATTTTAATATAAAAGATTTGACTATAAATACATGTGAACAACATTATTGAAAGGTTTTGTCATGCTCGTTCCTTTATTAAAAAAAAAAAAAATTTTTACTCTTGTGCGTTTGTGTAGCGTATTACTACTCACCGCTGCATCTAACCCCTTCTGACTGTCCTCCAGGTATTGTGTTGACCTTGGAAATCCAGAACAGCCTGGACCCCAAAGCTACTCTGAAGGAGTTCAAGGATACCCTGGCCAAGGGTGAGAAGTACCAGCAACGAGTAGCAGAACTCAGGGCTGAGGTGGAGACCTTTGCTGGACAATTCCCCATGCCTGGTCTACCTGAGCTGTAGTGGACTAAGATGGCACGATTGCTATAATTGAACACTTTGCTTTATGCCAATTTAGTCTTGTGTATGTATGCACGTGTATGTTTCTGATGACAAGAATTCAATCTACTGCTTTATCCCCTATCAGTGCTGAATGTACTGCTTCCAATTGTCTGGAAGTTCTGCATACTGTCAAATTGATTCTCCTTAGTGGAATATGCGGTAAATTTACGGTTGCCTAATAATTGTAAAACAAATCCATAAAGGAAATAAATAGAGATGTGTCATTAATGTCAAGATGTTACACTTTTTGATTCTATTCTAATCCAGTTTCTGGGTACAAGAGCAAATGCTATTCTATATCTTTCTATTATTTTACAAATGATGGATTGTTTCATTGAATTAGACTTATAATATTACAATTTCTTAATACTTTACTGTGAATGGGTAGGCATGCCGTGTTTGTATGAACATATATATGACAGTAAAAATACCAGGTCAAAGATGAATGTGTCATTATTGTCCTTTATATTTATGTGGTAGGAATTACTGTAGTTCTCAACTGCCATATTATCAGAGAAACTACTAAACACTGACTATTTTCTAATATTTATATATGTATCAATCTATTAATATATCTATACATATTTGTATTACTTTAAATATCTAAACTGACAATGTACAGTCATTTTAATAAATGTGTGTGTGTGGATATATACGTATATAATAATATTAACGAATAATGTAATATGAACGATGAGTGTTCGATTACTCCTGCCTTCAACCCAAGGTCAAAGGTCACTCCGCGCGCCTGCAATCTACTTCTGCCTGCCTACGAGTGGAAGCCGTTTCAACAACAAGCCAACAAGTTAATCGAATAGTATTATACGTTTTTATTCATTTACATAACCCAGAGCAATAGAGCACATTCCAATGATTGTCCTGGATTGTCTGTGCTAACCAATAGATACTTTACGGCATATTTCTAGTTAACGTGGCTAGCATTGCTAGCTAGCTAATGACGGTAGCTTGAGCTACTTAACAGATTTCCTTTGATCGGAATAGAGGATACTTGCAACCATGCAGGAGCTCCTAGCAACCGTGGATCACATTAAGTTTGATCTGGAGATCGCCGTGGAACAACAGCTGGGTGCACAGCCCCTGCCGTTCCCCGGGATGGACAGTGAGTGCTTATGCTATCTAGCAGACAAAACACACTTGACGGGCGAGGTGATAACGTACGGCAAACGAAAGCAGGAAAGCATGAAAGCATGAATTCTAATCATGCTTATGAGTAATGATATCCATTTTAACATTTGATTTACTTTTCAATGTTAACCTTAAATTTCACTTTATAACTCTATGCTAAATTATGTATTGTGTACAGAATCAGGCGCCGCTGTCTGCGAGTTCTTTATGAGAGCAGCCTGTATAAAAGGTAAGGGTGTACTGCCATAACTGTTTTATAACTTTTTTGCTCATTGCGAGAAAATAATGTATAATATTCACCCTGTTCATAAGATAAAATGGATAACACCTAATCACTGCTGAATTATTTCATGTTCAGGAGCAATGTGCCCGTTCCGCCACATCAGCGGCGAGAAGACAGTGGTGTGTAAACACTGGCTGAGAGGGCTGTGTAAGAAGGGAGATCAGTGCGAGTTCCTCCATGAGTATGACATGACCAAGATGCCAGAGTGCTACTTCTACTCCAAGTTTGGTTAGTTGACATGATGCTTAGATTAAGGAACACATTGATTAATTATTTTACATATTCAGGATATCTAACCTTGATCTATATTACAGTATGTGTTGTCCTGCTGAATATAGAGCACAGGCCATACTATGCAGGGATTAATTTCTGTTTATTTTTATATCTGTGCCTTCCTAGGTGAATGTAGCAACAAGGAGTGTCCATTTCTGCACATCGATCCAGAGTCCAAAATCAAAGACTGTCCCTGGTATGATCGAGGCTTCTGCAAGCACGGTAGGCCTTGTTCATTGGAGAATAAAAACATATTCGTTGTTTGATTACATCAGTATAGTCCCCCCCCCCCCCCTTCCCCCTTTTCTTTTCCCGCCAGTATGCGTTTATATTCCTAACTATGCTCATCCATTCATGTCTCAGGCCCTGACTGCAGACACAGGCACACCAGGAGAGTGATCTGTGTGAACTACCTTGTGGGCTTCTGTCCAGAGGGAAAGTCTTGTAAATTCATGCAGTAAGTCTCCATTAGTCTGGACTCGTGATGAGCTTCAGTTTGACATTGCTGCGAGAATCAGTCTGAACAGCTTAAAAAGCGTTGCACTTGAGTCCGAGCAACAATTGTCATGACCAATCAGTGTCGTACTGATAGCTACAGGTGTGGTTTAGTTCTGCTGACAGCTAAAGCGATTTGAAAACAACAATGGCGGTTCCTGAAGAGTTTAACGTAGATGCTGCAAATTTAATTCATTTTAAGAGCGAACAACGGCACTTAAGGCTTTTCTCAATGGAAAATATGTTTCCACTCTTCTCCCGACTGTCTTCGGCAAGATATTGATTTAACAACTGACTCCATTGGCTCATGGGTTTGTCCAGTCACCTACTTAGTAGTGTTTTACATTTTGAAACAGATTCAATGGACAGCTCTTCGGATGGTTGTGTGTAACAAACCATGTGGCGCATCAATTTAAGTCTCCATTGTGAAAATATATAATCTGTAGAAATTCTCCATATATTCCTGTTCATGTCAAACACCGTTTAATAATGCTGTTTACTGATACACTAATATGGACTTGACTCTGCACTATAACCGACCAGTCAGATTAGTGCACCCATAACATGCAAACATATTTGTTGCTTTCTCTAGCCCGCGTTTTGAACTGCCTATGGGGGCCCCCGACCAGCCTCCTCTTCCCATGCAGGCCATGAACCAGTCAAAGGTTAAATGAGCAACACACACCTCAGTTATAACTCGTTTTAGCTAGACTCTCAACCAAAAAAATCAGTTGCCAAGTAAGGCATTTATTTTCTCCCTTTTCAGCCTGTGCTTACGATTGGCCGCTCGTCCCTCTCACTGATCCAGCTGACCAACTCTAGTCCAAACCAAGGCGGTTATCAGCGGCCACAGTACAACACAGCAGGGGGCAACATGCAACACAACATGGGAGGCAACAGAGGGCCTCGACCCTTGGATCAGGTCACCTGCTATAAGGTGAGGGGATATTTATGTACATGTAACTAATATCCTATACACTGCAGCAGTCATACCATGGTCGTGACAAGTGGCTTGTGGTTGTTTAACAGCCTTCCCTGTTGTTTTTGTTTTAGTGTGGTGAGAAAGGTCACTACGCTAACAAATGCACAAAGGGCCACCTTGCCTTCCTGAGTGGACAGTAGAATTGGAACCTTCTTGACCTCCAAACATCCACTGTGGTCCAGTCCTTCTGTTGGAGGATGTGGGACACTGAATGGACAAACCTGATTTGATACAGCAGCTGCCAGGCATCACTGCAAGTTTGACACTTCTGGGCTGTTAACAGCAGACATTACAAACAGCTACCTTTCTTGGCTGCGTACCATGAAAAATGAATACGAAAGACACTGAGCTCACCATCTGTGATTGGTGAAGGTCAAGCCTGCAGGTCTCTTGCTCTTATTGTAGATATGATTCTTTCCTCTATTTTTTACAGTTTGTATTGTACACATGGACTCTCCCAAATAGCAGAATATTCTTTAAATGCAGAAATGACAGCCAGGCCCTAGAGGTATCAAAGTGCCTTAGGAGGCCTAACATTAATGTTCCCTACCCATGACCCATAGATCACAACCTCGACTCTAATCGGCTCATGCTTTACATGTCCATATCTTTGACAATGTACATGAAATAAACACATCAGACATTTACTTAAGTGCTGGGTAGGTGACATGGTTAGTTTTGGACCTGCATTATCCTCCAAAATGTTAGCCCTTTTCAAAAATGTCTTCTGTACAACGGCATTGTAGGAATGTGCAAGTAGTTATCCCAAATTTATTCCTAGTGCAGTAAGTAGCACTGCCATTTATGTGCCTTTTAGCACGGTAACAGCTCCAACCTGCTCCACGGCTGACAAATGTAAGCTATCGGGGAGAGACGACTTAATGTACATTGTCATTTGTCTTATATTGCTGTTACAGCTATATCATCATTCACGTGTAACATTAACAGAACAGTTTTCTTTACAGACCATCTAAACCAGTTTCATTCTGTTTCTGAAATATATTTTGGTTTGATAATTCAGATGGTCATTTGAGTTAATGCCACATTTTTTCCCCATGATCATTTCACAAAACAAGGCATGATATAGTCCAACCACAACATCAAATTCATATTTTATTGGTCATATTGTACAGAAGAAAAAGTTGAGAACAAATGATTTCTCACTGCTCCACATGAACTGGGGGTGCCTGGGTGATATTGACTTGGGGTCAAGGTACCCAATAGGGAGGGACTAGTGATACTTCCTCCAGCGGTCGTGTTCTGCAAGAGAAAGTTAAATGTATCAAAGAGTTGATCCATTTAGCCAAGATCTAATTTAACACTAGTGATACAGATGGCAGATTTCCAGTCTGCAATGTCAACAGATACAGTTTAAAATTTTTTTTATATACACATGAATTCATTTTAAATGCAGGTAAAAGCGTTAAATTAAGAAAAGTCAAAGTTAACGGTGAATTGACAGCCATTAAATTGACAGTTGACAAGGATCAGTTCTCCATATCTGCCATTAGAAATTAACATCGGACTGCCACCCAGTGGAAATTGGCTGATTCTAATTGATCGGTGCATCCCTAATTTAAATATAACCAGCATAAAGGGTTAAATGTTACAACATGCAGCTAGTTGAAAGAGCATCTATTACTTACTGATGTGATCAAATTCCCACAGGTAGCTGATTGCCACATAGCCCACAAGCAGCATAGCTACACCACCGATTCCTCCCTTCTTCACATTGATGTACTTGTTGTAGTACCTGTCATGGCCTTTCAGACACAAAAAAAAAAAAACATAAGGCCACAATATTTTAAGTAAAATGTTATTTGGAGGGTGAATGTCACTTACCCCTGCAGACAGCTGAGAGGATGCCGTTGGGAGTGAAGTCCCGACCTCCAAGCCAGGATCCCAGTTGTCCCAACTTCACGTCCATGATCCTCTTTTCAGCTGTGGGAACTGGTAAATAGAATAGCATTACCGGTAGGAAATTGCTTATCAACATTACTGAAAATTAACTATAATTTGATTTGGTCAAGACATTGGGAAATTATTTTTTATTAAAAGTTTTTAATGAATTAATTGTTTGGTCATGCAATTTGAAAGTAGTTAAATGTTTCTCTAAATTAAGTAAATGATGAAAGCTATAACATGTATTTAAACGTTTGACTGATGAGGAAACGGCTCAAACTATGCATGATTGTCATTGGTCGTAAACAAATCACCTACTAGTTACACAGGCATAATTCGAGATATATTTACATCACTGCATTACAAAAACGTGGAACTACCTGTAGTTCCACCACATCTCTATAATGATATGGTTCCACTTCCACCACAGTCGCCTAATCACTGTACAAACAGGCTCTGCAGCCTCGCAAGTCTACAGTACGGGCAATAGTCTCTCTACGATCATATTACAACAATATTTATTGTTACAAATGTGCACGAACATATTTAAGGGTAGGCTCCCCCAAGATCCCCCATAATGATACTAGTCTTCTAAAAGCAGTTTGCAAATAAATGCAATGAAATTACCAATGTCAGAAAAAGTCCTTGACGTGACTCAATGGACAGTGGTTTAATCGGGGCCTTTAGACAAATAAGGAACGCCACATAAAGTATAATTAACTTGTTTTTACACGGGGCTATAATTAATAAGTATAACATTCCAAAGGTAAAGCACTGAACGATAACAAACGATGTACGATTCGCGTATTTTCACAGACGGCACGAAAGTTTACCTGGTCTGTCCGCCATCTTCGATGCAAGGGTGCTCGGCGCATGGAACTATGGGAACTATTCCAGTGCATTGTGGGAAACTATCGCTATTTTATTTTCCGCCAGAGGCCAGCAGAGGACTTAAGTAGGATTCATTAAAACATTTTTTCACCATGTCATTATTGTACAAAACTTTTATAAAATTGTTTATATATATATAAAATTGTAATCCCAAATATAGCTAGACCATGAGTAGGCTATGAAATGATGGTCCCAACAGTGTAACATTTTAATTCACACTCTGAAGTGGCAGCCAAATGTCTTCAACCTATACTTCTGTCTACAACTCATGAGATGTACCGACATCCTATTTTGCTAATTGGCTATCTTATCAAATATCAAGAATGTTTTATCGCTGAAGTGGAAGTGGTATTTTAGCTCAGCAAAATGATCACCTCGCTCTACCTTTCCTTCCTCAGCCCCAACTCTATATCTCGTACACACACAGTTATAGAGCTTAGTAGCCTAGTGCTGTTGGTCCTCATCCAATTATTACTTCAATCTAAATACTTTAATTATATAGACGATTTATACAGATGTCCACCCCTTGTTTTATATATCTCTTTCTTTCGTAGAGATTTGTGTGTGTGAGGGAGAGGGAGAGAGAGGGAGAGCGAGAGAGCGAGAGGGGAGGTGGGGGGGGGGTACTTTTTAGACAACCATCCTAATTTCATTGTATGTTGTACAATGACAATAAAGGAGTTCTATTATATTATATTTATTGTCTTATAATGTGATATGTTATAGAAAGTGTCTTAGGGTTCACAACAACATTAAAACCTAGGAAGGGGCAAATAAACATTACATACACAACAAATACAAATATATAAAAACATTAAAACATTGTGACAGTCTATTCTAGCCTATCTTGATTTAAAATGGATATTGCTGTGGGAATACATTTGTTTCGTGGAATCTCTTTTTGACTGCAGGTGCTCTGAAGTGGATGCCTGATAGGAGCATTCACAAGAATGGTGAAGGGGTGATGGGTTCCTTGTTATGTAGTCTGCCTATCTTTTACTGTGTGACTGTCTGAAGGTCAGAGAGTTGGTTTTGAGCCGTGATTTGGTTTGCATGCTTGACGGTCCTTATGAGTTGTGAAGTTGCGAACTTGTACCAGTGACTGCTGTTAAAATGGGGTTTGTTGTGGGGCTTCAACTGTTTTGTTTTTGTTTTTTTTTGAGTGGACCAACTGTAATCCAATAACTCTGTATCTGTCTGTGAAAGGAACACACACAAACATATTTAGTTGTTGGGACAATGTGACAGTCTGTAGCACACGCTATAAAACAACTTCAATAGGTTGGAAGACATTCTTATTCAGGGACAATGAACCGTGCGGTCTTGTTGCAGATGCTTTTAAATGTTTTGGTGTCTTGTTTTTGTGTGTGTGACAGGCCTCAGCCTGGGGCTTCAATACAGAGTACAACACACATGCACACACGCACACACGCACACAGAGAAAGATGCATCTGCACTAACACACACACACATGAACACACGTACACAGAGAAAGATGCATATGCACTAACACACACACACACATGCACACACGCACACACACACACAGAGAAAGATGCATCTGCACTAACACACACACACACACACACACACACACACACACACGCACACACACATGCATGCGAACACACAGGAGTGTGTGTGATTTCATCCCAGCTCAAGAGGCAGGTGCCCTCAGGGTGTGCCATAGAGAGAGCTCTTTGAAACTGATGGAGAGTGATAGATAAAGATCAAGGCATGCGCATTCACATAGAAAAATAATAGAAAAACATAACTCTGTGTGTGTGTGTGGGGTGGGGTGGGGGGGGGGGGGGGGAGTAACTTAGGTAGAAT
Organism: Typhlichthys eigenmanni; assembly: GCA_027564635.1. Taxonomy (NCBI): domain Eukaryota; kingdom Metazoa; phylum Chordata; class Actinopteri; order Percopsiformes; family Amblyopsidae; genus Typhlichthys; species Typhlichthys eigenmanni. Next base: position 37,881 of record JAODUK010044963.1, read on the forward strand.
AGAATAAAGTACACCTAAAAAGAAGAGAGCGTCAGAGAATAGACATTTGAGGATAACAAAGAAAGGATTGGAGGGGGAGGGGTCTTTGTACACTGCTCTCAGATGACCTTTAAACATCTATACTCCAGCCCACCCTATCTAT
>JAODUK010044963.1:43022-44268 GCA_027564635.1 Typhlichthys eigenmanni
CAGGGATACCTGGGCTGCTCCTTCCGATGACCCTGTTGCCCCTGCGACCCTAGTTCAAACGATGGCTGGATTGATAGACACTTACAATAACATCATGCATGCACACGCACACGCATGGACACGCATGCACACACACACACACACGCACACGCACACACACAGACATATGCATACATACACACGCACAGTTCTGCTCCAGTGCAGATATTGACAGTAAGTCATACTTTCCCCCACCTGGTCCGAGGAGCTGCCCAGCCTCTCCATCTGTCGGCCTTATACGCCGGCAGCAATTGAGCTAAATTAGACTGTGATGCACAGGGGTTTAAGTTGTTGATGATGTTTTGTCTTTAAAAAAAAAAAAAAAGTTGCCTTTTGTTATAGTTTTCATGCATTTCAGTATAATGTAACTGGTGGTATTTTACATAATATAATGCATTTTATTCATTTTAGATGCCAGGAATGTTTAGGTCTTATCTGAGGTTAAAGAACAACGCATGCGACTTGATGTCACTTTATTGTGATTCATTATGTGTGTCATCTTTCTAGACTAAGTCATTCTGTCCATGACAGACTGCTGTAGGTTAAAACAACATGGCAGACAGGCTTGCAGTAAACTGAATGATAAGCAGATGTGGCACTGACAGAAACATAGATTGGCAGGTAAATGGATCAACAGGTAAATGAATCAACAGGTAAATGGATTAACAGGTAAATGAATTAACTTGTTGACCGAAGAAGAGACAGCACAAGATATTTAACAGATAGACGGCCAACTAGTTAAATCATATTATGCTCAATAATACATTACAGAAAACGTAACATATATGTTTTGAAGTACATTGTGCACATGGAGAACGGCTGTAGATCTATGCCACTGTGAACTCAGGTGTGGGAAGGAAGGACGTCTATTTGCAGCTTTTAAAACTTATAATAATAATAATAATAATATCTGCTTCAAAGCAGAGCAGGCCATGCTGTTGGATTCAACAGGGAAGAACACACCACCATCCAATGATCCAGCAGGCTTTCAGGTATACAGTATGTAGGCCTATTTGTCCTGACAGCAGGTTCATAACTGACGTAGTAATTCCTATCAAGCCTCTGTTCCTCTCTATGGGTGCATGCGAAATTAAATGAAACCCCTGCCAATAATAAAGCATTAGCATATTGAACTAAACGAATAAAGCTGTCAATCACAGAGGATGAACAATATCAGTGAAAGGGGGGGGGGGGGGGGGGGGGAGCA